>JAVTVY010022519.1:0-87490 GCA_036873755.1 Hanleya hanleyi | reverse complement strand
TCGGTGTGTTAATTGTTAAAAAACTCAGTACTCACTGATAATATGTTCATATGTTTCAGAAACTGAAGAGACGCAAAAAGGCACTAAAGCTTGTGAACTGGCCAGAGGACCGAGTCCGAGAAGCAGAGACTGTACTGATCAAAGAGATAACCTCTCCCGAGAAGAATGATGACCAGAACGGTCAATTTAGATTCCGGTGAGTATCACTTATGTTTTGTCAAGTGTTTTAACTATTACATTATTATGTTAGGAATTAGAAGCTGTTTCTGGGCAAGTTTAGCACTCTCTTCAGCAATGGAAAGCAAATTCTCAGATTTTCCAGCACACTTGTAAAGGTTGTTCAGATTACATACCTCTTTCTTTCCAATTTTTATCAATTGGGTTTATGTGTGTTAAGACATAATCTGGGGAAATTCTAATGACTTTAAACGAGCTCAAAACTCGCGCGAACCACCTTAATATGCAACACAATTACTAAAAGAATGCTAAGAAAGTGTAGTCATTTATCAAGAATATAGAATGATGAAATAGTTGTAATAAACAGGTAATTCTTGAAAACTTGATCATTTAAGTACAATATGTGATAATAAGGTATAATATTCTTGTTTATAATAATATCTGTGTTTGTTCCATTTCAGACTGCCATTCATGTGGGAAAGTAGTAAGCTGGCCCGGGTGAAAGAAGAGCTGGATAGCACTTACAGAGAGTCGCTTTCTTCCACAGCCAGACGGATGCTTTTCCCCGTTATGGACCACCCCACCCAGAAGACGACCACCCACGTACCACGTAATGCTCCATCCTGGGCTATTAGTCGCCGCTATGACCAGGACTAGAGACCTGCAATGTATAACCACATCAGTTCCTCGGAGTGGCGGGAAGGATGGGTAGCCATCTTTAATTTATGCGAAATCATTATTGATCTCTATCTCTGATACCGTTCATGAGCTTATTTATTTAGTTCATGTAATTTGTATATATGTATAGTGTTTGCTTAATGTTCATGTAATTGACTAATAAAATGGAGCTTTAGAACTTTATTTTTTGTTATTGAATGACTGATATTATTTTGCTCTAGGCATCTCAGATTCGGGATTAGGTTATATGTTACAGTTTTATGTTATAACATCTGCTGAATGATTATCATACTAATTCCTTTGCATTTGTGGTACCGGAAACTCACCGGAAACTAATTGGAAACTCATTCACCTAGATGGTTTCCGGTCACCGGAAACTTAACGGAAATCGGGTTTCCGGCAGGTTTCCGGCAGTGTTGTTCTCCGGAAACGCTAGGTTTCCGACCAGAAACCTGCCGGAAACCTATGGTTTCCTAGCGGAAACCTAACGGAAACTATGGGTTTCCTACCGGAAACCTGACTGAAACCACAGGTTTCCGGTAGGTTTCTGGAAATGGAAACCTGACATGTTCACCCAGTGCAAGTACAATGTAACTGGCAAACTATTACGCCTGGACCAGCGGGACTCGCACCCGTGCCGGTTCAGCGGTGCGAAGCTTGCGATCACCATCGAAGTGCTTTAGATCACTCGGTCACCGAGGGCCACACGAGTCCTTGGTATGGAAAGCCAGCAGTGTCATAACCTCTGGTTTTCCACACGTGGTAATTCGATTTTCCACGCGTGGAAAATCCAGCCAATGGTTTGACTTGTAATTACCACGTGTGGATATTTCGACCAATTACTTAACTTGGAAATACCACACGTGGAAATTATTTACCACGTGTGGAAAATATTCACCAATGATAGAACTGGGAATACCACGTGTGGAAATTATTTACCACACGTCGTATTTATCACCCAATCATTGAATTCGGAAATACGACGCGTGGTAAATAATTTCCACGCGTGGTATTTCACTGGGTTTTTCACACGTGGTAATTCTCTTTTCCACACGTGGTAATTCTATTTTCGAATCCACCGATCGAATCAGTCGTTACAGAAAGCAGATACACGCACTTTGACTCTGTCTTATCTGTCGTACGGTCGTCGATCCATACGACTCAGCCTCAAGTGGGGCTCCTGCACTGCTCAACAAAAAACTTATTAAAGTTTGCTACACGTGCCTGTATTTTATGAAATTGACAGTGTCCTGTTGCAGGTTGTCTGTTCCAGCTAGACGAACACATTCGGAGAACTGATACTTGAACGAAACAAACTGTCGATTTCCGCCATTCTGAAGGGACCAGCTTTCTTTGTTAAGCTCTCATTCATTGGCTGGGTAAAATAAAATTTCGACGCGTGGATAAATGGGAATACCACGTGTCGAAATTATTTACCACGCGTCGTATTTCCGAATTCAATGATTGGGTGATAAATACGACGTGTGGTAAATAATTTCCACACGTGGTATTCCCAGTTCTATCATTGGTGGATATTTTCCACACGTGGTAAATAATTTCCACGTGTGGTATTTCCAAGTTGAGTAATTGGTCGAAATATCTACATGTGGTAATTACAAGTCAAACCATTGGCTGTATTTTCCACGCGTGGATAATAGAATTTCCACGCGTGGAAAATCGAATTACCACGTGTGGAAAACCAGAGGTTATGACACTGATGGCTTTCCATACCTTGGAACTGGCAGCGCGGCATATAACAGCTCAGAGAGATGAAACATCTACTGACGATCTAAGTGCGGGGTAGGTGGCCGAGGAGCATAAAGTCAGATTAACTAAAAAAAACAGCTACAAATTTAATTAATGGTGAACCTTAAACGAATAGTTAAATAAATATCTTCCAGATGAGAAATACGATGGATACCGGTAGCAACTTCATTCCTACAAGAATGTGCGCTGAGATAGTGCAGACGCTTGTAGACGAGAATAATCTGTGACGCTAGTCCTAAATTACTATGCAGTACGGGGCCTGTATATCAACGAAAGCTTACATATTCTCCATTAACCCTATCTGGCCTGGGCGATTTGGGGTGTAGCGCAGCCTGGGGTGTTCCCCCAATATATATATTTCTCCGAAGCCATTTCTCGGTCTTTTTGGGGTCGATTTTTCGAAATTTTCATTTTCCCGATTTTTCTCTCGAAAAAAATCAAATAAAATGTAGAATAATTAGTTTTGCATAAATAAAATATTTTCAGGGCCCTTTAGGCAATGAAAATGTGAAGAATGGAGCGAAAATATTGAAAAACACCACTTTCGCGGATACCACATGGCCGCCATTTTGAATTTGCCCATGATCCTCTGCCAGGGGGTATATGGAAATAGGCTAAAAATGACCCCAATAAGATAAGCTTAAAAGTCACCAAGTTTCAGCCTCCTCGGTTTTGTCGTTTCGGAGAAGCAGAGAAAAATTCACTAGGAGGGAGGGGCACTCCCCGCCCCAGGCTGTAAATCAAAGTAATCACAATAACGACTGCCACGAACAAATAAAAATCCTTCTAAATCTCTAACCAACTTGCAATCAAACTTATAGAAGTCACTAAATCTAATCCCCATGCAATTGTCAGTCGAATTTTAAGATTTTCTCTGAATATATTTGACCGAAAGTATATCCAATTAAACACAACATCAAAAGGGTGGCAATCGGTCATATGTATTAGTTGAATATATCATATAATGTGATGTTTAATCATTTTATATTGGATCTTTATTGCTAAATATTTATCAATCGTGAACTGTATGTCGTACATTCCAACTCTATATCGGTAAAGGGACCTGTCGATATTCATATAGGCTCTAATTAGCACATTTTTCGGTAATGAGTGAGTGAGTGAGTCAGTCAGTCCATCCGAATACTTTCGTCGGCAAAATAAGGAGAACCATTGACATCAGAACCTTGGTGTTTGGCCTGAAGGTGCCTTAGGGAATTGTTACCAGCAAGTTCTGAGCTGACGTACTTTTGATGAAAATTTGACCTACTTAGGTGACCAATAACATTACGCTTGGACCCCCAAGCGATCTCCCTCACCCTAATTCGTAGGTCCTGTGACGTTAGTCACACTACTTATGTACATATATGATCCTTCAATTATTTACTCTAGGATACCGGTAAACAGATCCACAAAGCCACACACGTATTGCGTTGTGTTAAACATTTTTTCACTCACGACTCGCAAGTCTTATCTTTGAACTTTGTTGGCCGCTTCTGTCTGGAACCATTTTTGTTTTTGTCTCCCGCCGCAACCATTTAAAATGGTTCTTGCTTCTTTTTGTCCGTGGATGTCCGTGGATGTCCGTCCATGTCTGTTCGAAGCGATAACTTCCTAACGCTTTGTTGGATTCTTTCGAAATTCGGATTATGCATTCCTTGCGGCAAAACGCCAGTCCGTATTGCATTTCAGCAACATCTGCCTGAAGGTGGCGCCACTAGTTCTTGCTTCTTTGCGTATGTGGCTGTCCGTGTACGTCCGTGCATGTCTGTTCGAAGCGATAACTTTCTAACGCTTAGTTGAATTCTTCCGAAATTCAGCATACGTATTCCTTGCGACAAGACACCAGTCCGCACTAGTTCTTGCTTCTTCGTATCCCTGAATGTCCGTGTACGTCTGTTCGAAGTGATAACTTCCTAACGCTTTGTTGGATTCTTCCGAAATTCAGAATATGCATACCTTGCGACAAGATGCCAGTCTGTATTACATCTCAGCAACATCTGCCTGAAGGTGGCGCCACTGGTTCTTACTTCTTTGTGTCCGTGGATGTTCGTGTACGTCCGTGCATGTCAGTTCGAAGCGATAACTTCCTAACGCTTTGTTGGATTCTTCCAAAATTCAGCATTCGCATTCCTTGCGACAAGAGGCCAGTCCGTATTGCATTTCAGCAACATCTGCCTGAAGGTATCGCCACTAGTTCTTGCTTATTTGCATCCGTGGATGTCCGTGTACGTCCGTGCATGTCTGTTCGAAGTGATAACTTCCTAAAGTTTTGTTGGATTCTTCCGAAATTCAGCATTCGCATTCCTTGCGACAAGAGACCAGTCCGTATTGCATTTCAGCAACATCTGCCTGAAGGTGTCGCCACTAGTTCTTGCT
The DNA here is from genome assembly GCA_036873755.1 of Hanleya hanleyi. Lineage (NCBI taxonomy): Eukaryota > Metazoa > Mollusca > Polyplacophora > Lepidopleurida > Hanleyidae > Hanleya > Hanleya hanleyi. Next base: position 82,492 of record JAVTVY010022519.1, on the reverse strand, counting down.
TATTTGCATCCGTGGATGTCCGTGTACGTCCGTGCATGTCTGTTCGAAGTGATAACTTCCTAAAGTTTTGTTGAATTCTTCCAAAATTAGAATACGCACTCCTTGCGACAAGACGCCAGTCCGTATTACATTTCAGCAACATCTGCCTGAAGGTAGCGCCACTAGTTCTTGCTTCTTTGAGTCCGTGGATGTTCGTGTACGTCCGTGCATGTCTGTTCGAAGCGATAACTTCCTAACGCTTTGTTGGATTCTTCCGAAATTCAGCATTCGCATTCCTTGCGACAAGAGGCCAGCCCGTATTCCATTTCAGCAACATCGGCCTGAAGGTGGCGCCATTGGGTCAAAATAGATTTTTTTTCCGTGTACATCTGTTCGAAGCGATAACTTCCTAATGCTGTGTTGGATTATTCCGAAATTCGGAATACGCATTCCTTGCAACAGGACGCCAGTCCGTATTGCATTTCAGCAACATCTGCCTGAAGGTGGCACCACTGAGTTTCTCTTCTTCTTGTCCGTTCCAGTCAAAATGGGCCTTCAATTTTGCTATATGAAATCATTCTATTCCACATCATATGATTTACCCTAAAGCTTTCGCATGAACCATATTTTATTCAGAAGTATAATGTGAAATAACTGGCGAGGAAATCCCCGCAGTACTGAATCCCTGATTTTTGAATTTCGTGTCATCTTAAACGAAGGACAACATTTCCTTCAATTTTGCTAACAAATAATTGTATTGCACATCATATGATTTACCCTGAAGCTTCTGCACGAATCATTTGTGTCCACACATGTATATTACTATATTAATTACAACTGTGTTCCTAATGTTTGGGTGCACACTGTGCATATGATCAATTTCCTGAATTGAACTGAATTGAACTGAATTCAACCTTGCCGGTCTTCAGACTGACAGATGATGGCATGCAGTTGTCAGTGCAGTTGTTCATGTACAGGGAGCTTTCTATGAATGAGTTGCAACCCCAAAAGGCTTACAATTTATCAGGCACAGACCCATGTTTTTACCCCTCGGCCAGTTTTGGCCATGGGGTATTGTCATCATCTTGTACGTCCGTCTGTCCGTACGTCCGTTCGTGAGCGAGATAGCCGGAAAACTGTTCCGCTGATGAATTCCAAATTTGGTATGCTTATTTACCTAGTCAAGGACCAGAAGCCTATAGAATTGGGACCTGATTGGGTGGGAACCTTAGCAGCCATCTTTAATTTCATGCAAAATGGATAATGATCCATATCTCGGAAACCATTCAACTGTTCAATACGAAATTTGATATACATCATCGATACATCAAGCAACTTTCAACGAATTACCAAACAGGCTTTTCTGATTAGCTGGGAACCCTGGAGGCCATCTTTAATTTCATGCAAAATGGATAATGATCCATATCTCGGAAACCATTCAACTGTTCAATACGAAATTTGATATGCTTCATCGATACATCAAGCAACTTTCAACGAATTACAAACCAGGCTTTTCTGATTAGCTGGGAACCCTGGAGGCCATCTTTAATTCATGCGAAATCGATAATGATAGCCTACATATCTCGGTTACCATTCAATTGTTTTATATGAAGGTTGGTATATATCATCGATACATCCAGATACTTTTGGTGTAAAATTTGGTATTCATTATCGATGCATCATCTCGGTTACTTCTACACGATGTGCCTAGGATAAAGTACTATACTATACACAATTTTTTGTAATTCAGCATCGCAGAAAACCATCGATTGCGTTTTCATGGTAAAAGGGTTAGGAAAGAACTAAAAATACACTTCAATGCAGAGTGATTTTGATTGACGCCAGAAATCGCTCAGAACGCTTCTTCGGCGATCTAGACCCCAGGAGCATCTGGGGCCTGGGCGGCCCCTGGATCCTCACCTAAAGTGCAATGATAGTGGCCGTACCACTTTGAATTTGCTTCCGACGCCCCTGTATTAACAGACAGTGTCAACGTACTGTTCCAGCTGTCTCCCGTTCAGTGATTGGTCATTCGACCCCGCCATTTTAAACTAATACGAGCATTTTCATTGGATCACTATTAGATAAGACCCACCCCAATCTTCATACACAACCACGCGACTGTCTCAGTTGACTGATGACATAGCGCGGCCTCGTTTTTGATTTCAAAATCTGCCGTCTAACTGGGAAAATGCTGTTGTTGCTGCATCAGCCGTTCATTGACACCCTGCAGAAGATACTATAGGCTAATAGGCGAGCGGCAGATCCTAGAAAAGGGCCTTATTTTTCGAGTTTAATGCGCCCACCCTACACACACCTGGATCATACATCATTTTAAAGCCTATGGTCTCCACTTTTCAGATCTACCTGCAGTACTGTTGAAATGTGGTGCCGTTGCCATGGAAACGAGCTCCAAAAAAGTCATGTTAGATTTACCATTTTCCTCACTATTGGAACACTTGATAATATGGATAACATAGATTCTTGGATGCAATGGTTCAAATGATGATCCAAGCGCGAAACTTGACATGGGTAGTCTAATTAGGACACTTTTTCCAGAAATTAATGTTAGCTAACTGAAATCCAAGATGGCGGCTATTTTCCAAGATGGCCGCCGAAGGACCCTGCTAATACCTGATTTTGTCAGAAAAAGTGATGAAATTTTACGATTGGAATTATTTTGACCTTCACGTATATACTTTTAGAGAGGGGAAAGCAGATTCTGGTATCTTTGTGTACTTCCAGATATATGTTCTAACATTCCTGAATCTGATGATGTCACTATTGAAGCGTTGTGCCATGATGTGACCAATTCGAGTTTGCAGTGTGTTACCATTGACTGAAGTTTTTGCATTAGTGATCCCATTTGATTGAGGTTATGTCTTAGTTACGCATTATTATATCTATATAATGTCCTTTACTAAAATATTATTTCCATAATTTGATGCATGAGTAGGCTTATCTTGGAACAATACTTCACCTTAAATTGTGTTTCGGTCTAATCTGTGCCACCTGTTGGCCATTTTGGAATTTCAACAACCTTTACTTATTAGGATTAATATAAATAAATGTGCTGTTCCTCTCTGTTGGATGTTAGCAGAATGTTCCGAACTGACAAGGAGTTTATTTGGAATCAATTAGCTCACACTATTCACTGTACTCCCGAAGAACATTGTACGCATTTAATTATTCAGGTTTTCCTCCACAGTTTCGTAGTAATGGCCCCTCTCTAATTTCATAATACGATAGACTGCCCTTGTTCTGCTACATCAGAATTCTTCTTGTCTCCTTAATAGCTTATATCTATAATGCCATCCTATTCAGCATTATCAACGCTGCAAACGAGTACGTACAAATCGAGGGCTGGCTTCGTCTACACGCTGATCGGGATCATGGAGTAAAGTTTGTCCTGCCTCAGTTATGCCCCTTGGGTGTGCCTAAAAATCGGGACTCATTTACGGGAAGAAAATCTGACAAAAAACGGTTAGGTTGACACCCACTTTTGTTTGCCTTTTTAAGTTGAGACCGGACCAGGGAACGTGTGTAAGAAGTTTAATTAAAATCGCTCTTACAGATTTTTCTGGAAATTGAGCCGAATTTGACCATTTTTCGACATTTTTAAGAAGTTTTCTAGGAAAAATGAAGCAAGCATGGAGAAGAATGTTCGAGTTTAAATTTTCTATAACATAGCAGTGGTATATCTTAAAATAATAGTTTCATCGTGCTCTTTCAGAAAATATATACATATAAGCGATTTGGGTTGAAGGTTTTACGACAACCGGTGGCCGAAAAACGGACCCATAGTCTATTCCATGCCGAATGAAAGAATCTCTGGAGTGCACCCTTTAAGGCATAATAGTGGAGTCTATGCATTATCTTAATGTAGACTCCGTTACGGAGCGGAAATGTGTCATTACGCCAGATTGTTTAATTTTGACTGCCTAGTTACACATGAAACGCTATTTTCGGAAGCAGGTGGAAAGAAGACCAGGAGTTCGATTAAAATAATCCACAGTGTGTCCATTAGTATACTATTGAGGTTATTGCATACTGTATTCCATACAGGAGTTATCTCCCCCTGGAATGATATTTCGGCAGATATTATGGCAGAACTAGGTCATATCAAAATGATATCAATTTGCCAGTGTAAATTTTCTTTAAAAGAGAACCCATTTAAAGTCCATAAAGGATGGAATAGATGTATATTATTATGGTTTTACGAATTATTTTTCAAGTTTCTGAAGTATTTCCCATGTTTCTGGGAGGAAATTCAGTGGAAAATTACCAATCATTTGACTTGGTTCCATCTCTTATTTGCATTTTCCCGTGTTTCTGCTATCATTGGAAAGCGGAAAAGCAACCACGGCCTTCATATTGCCGAATGGATGCACATTATTAAGGAGAAATAGGTTAATTTTGAGTTTTGTTCTCGAAAATCCTGCTAGAATTGGCAAAAGTGATCAAAACAAAGATGGGGTAGGGGGAAAGTTATCGGTCGGATTTCCCACAATAGTATGTATAACTGGCAAGTGTTGTATACCGCCATACTCGCAAACACTCTGAGATTACAATAAATGTGAATAATTAATTTCGTGAAAAACATCCTGCCCATTAAGGTTGCCCTCCACAGTTTCGTAGTAATGGCCCCTCTCTAATTTCATAATACGATAGACTGCCCTTGTTCTGCTACATCATAATTCTTCTTGTCTCCTTAATAGCTTATATCTATAATGCCATCCTATTCAGTATTATCAACGCTGCAAACGAGTACGTACAAATCGAGGGCTGGCTTCGTCTACACGCTGATCGGGATCATGGAGTAAAGTTTGTCCTGCCTCAGTTATGCCCCTTGGGTGTGCCTAAAAATCGGGACTCATTTACGGGAAGAAAATCTGACAAAAAACGGTTAGGTTGACACCCACTTTTGTTTGCCTTTTTAAGTTGAGACCGGACCAGGGAACGTGTGTAAGAAGTTTAATTAAAATCGCTCTTACAGATTTTTCTGGAAATTGAGCCGAATTTGACCATTTTTCGACATTTTAAAGGGGTTTTCTAGGAAAAATGAAGCAAGCATGGAGAAGAATGTTCGAGTGTAAATTTTCTATAACATAGCAGTGGTATATCTTAAAATAATAGTTTCATCGTGCTCTTTCAGAAAATATATACATATAAGTGATTTGGGTTGAAGGTTTTACGACAACTGGTGGCCGAAAAACGGACCCATAGTCTATTCCATGCCGAATGAAAGAATCTCTGGAGTGCACCCTCAGTGGGCCCAAATAGGACACATGTCGGAAACTGGACCCTGGATAATTTCACCTGGGTAATTAATCCCATGGAGTATTGTAAGACTGGATCATGGGAAATGTCATATCCACTGGGCTAACTTTCTGTTTGCCACCAAACATGGCAGGCTTATATACTGCATCAAGGAGAATGTTCAATTGGGCTTGATTTTCCACTCTGCCCAATTGGAACCCACATCGAAAACTGGACCCAGGATAATGCCGCCTAAGTATTTTTCCTGAGAATTATATTCCCGCCCTGAAAATTAGTGCAACTACCTACTGGGTCCCAGGGAATGTTCTGTTGGATTTATTTTCTCTTTTTTTTTTAAATCGAGATCTACAGTTTCACATATTAATGCCGCTGTTACAGAGAAAACGGGCATAAACGATCACACGGCATTCTGAAATGCCTCCTCCAGAAGGGATTGAAAGTAACGTTAATAATAAATACTACAGGTCATTGTACAGGAAATTACATAAATATCTCCAGCGAGACTGGTTTGAACTTGAATGGGACAGTTCTGGACAGGAAACCGGCATGTAAGACACTACCGAATTATCGAATGTCTCATCAAGCTCATATAGGTAATACACTAGTAGTAGGGAAAGGACCAATCTGGTCGCATTGAGGCTCTTTTGTGTGAGGCTGATGACGTCACATCTGATGACGTCATGGATAATTACAACACATATAAGGGAAGTTGGAAGAGGTGCCGACATGCTGACTGCGTCACATGACTTCACAGAATAGTCCTCTGGTTAACCTATTCTAAAGCACATACCAAGAATCTAACAATTCGTGATATGTGTTGTATCTCAGGTACGCTTTTATTGTACCTGTTCATGTCACTTCCGGTGCGAGGTCACCTCCGGATCAAAGGTCAAAGAGCACTTTCGGTTACGTGCTATCCGAAGATGACGTGGCCTCCGGTGTCAATTGATGCATGCGCAGTCGGTCAGAAGCAGAAAAAGGGCATTTGGGTGGACGTTTTGGGGTCGAGGTGGGCCATCCTTGGTTTAAATGGGTCGTGTGAGGTGTCATATTGAAGCGCTCGTGCGGTAGCGTCCGATTGGGGTGTCTTGTAATGGAACTGCCATCAATCTGCGCATGCGCAGTCAGGTAGTTGTAGAAAAAGGGCATTTGAATGGGCGTTTTGAGGCAGAGATGAACCATCCGTGATCTAAATGACCCGTGTGGGGACTCGTGGAGTAGAGTCTGACTGTGGTTGCAGTGAAACTGCCGTCAGTCTAACGCTAGGGGGAGTAAGTTCCCTAGATTTTGTACCTAGTCCCATACGCAGACAGTTGAGAGAAAGAAAGGTCAACACGTTCACAGATGTATTTTAGTATTCCTCCATCACATCACACCCACACTGGGGGGAGCCGCGTTGGGTGTGTTTACATAATAGTATGGCCGAAGATTGACACTCCGAATAGCGGATTCTGATTGGACAGGAACAACCAAAAATATGTCCAGCGGATAAGAGGGACCCTGACAGATGCAACATAAAATGACGGCTTCTGATTGGACAAGGGCATGCATCCATGCATCTGATACACACCACACACCCGACGCTACTGCTGCCGACTGCGCATGCGCGGATTGACAGCACTTCCACTACAGACCACATCAGCCTGACTCTCTCCCACGAGCACTTTAATATGACACCTCACACGATGCATTTGGACAGTAAGTGGTCCACCTCGACACCATAATGTCCATTCAAATGTCTTTTTTCTACTACTGTCCGACTGCTCATGCGCAGATTGACGGCGACATCAATCTGACTCTACCCGAAAAGGGATCCAAGATGGCACCCCACACGGCCCGTTTGGATTATGGATGGTCCCCCTCATTCCAAAACCGTCTATTCGAATGCCCTTTACTACTGGCGGCACTTCCACTAAAAATTACCCCAGTCTGATGTTCCCCCAGGTGCGCTTCAACGTGACACCTCACACGAACCAATTGGACCACGATTGGTCCACCCCCAGCCCAAAACGCCCATTCAAACATTCTTTCTCTACTACTGCCCGACTGCACATGCTCAGATTGACGGCAGTTCCACTACAAACCACTCAAGTCGAACGCTATCCCACGAGCGCTTCAATGTGACACCTCACACGGCCCATTTGAACCAGGGATGCCCACTTCAACCCCAAAACGTCCACACAAATGCCTTTTTCTAACCGAATGTGACGTCATCAGAGAACAGCCTCAATGCGGCCAGATTGGTCCGTTTCCTAATAATGATACTCTCTGGACTATTAGGAGTAGAGTGGGCGAGATTCTGTGGAAGCTAAAACCGCCTTATAATTTCCATAGGTCTACGCCGTGATTTGCTGGCCTGTATGAACACATTTTCGTCATTGGTTGCATTCGGTTGCCTTGTTTTGTTCAGAACAGGACATTGAACAATCATACATTGTTTTTTGAGAAGGAAAATCCCATCATCCTTAGTCCTGGTTCATCTGACAAAGCTGAACGATGACAGTTTCGAATGCAATGTTGGTTATCTTAAGACGTGCAACACTTTGTTCTCTCTAACACGGCTGATGCAAGAACAGCTATGAGCTAATAAAGTTGTAATCAATTGGCTAGGTGGAGACGTTACGGTTATGTTCAGTATTTAAAGCATATATGTAGAGCAAACTTTCCAAGTACAGGTATACATGTAAAATTTGCCTAACAAAAATCTTATCATTGGCAAATTACTATGTCGAAACCCTCACAATTTGAGCAAAAAAATAGTATTTCATCTCATAAATAGCACAGGCTCATTCGCTCATCATATGAGACATGTTTAACAAGTTTCATAATCATCCAATGAAACCTGACAAATTCAGTTAACTTTTCAGTACATTTTTGTCTAACAAAAAACACTTTATTATTGGCAAATTACTAAGTCCAAAGCCTTTTAATTTGGAAAAAAATCATCTCATAAATAGCACAGGTACATGCTTTAATCATATGAAACACGTGTAGCAAGTTTCATAATCACCCAATAAAACCTGACAACTTCAGCAAACTTTTTTATGTACACTTTTGCAAAACACAAAACTTGATCATTTTCTATAATTTGGACAAAAATTAATATTTCATCTCATAAATAGCACAGGTAAATCCTTCAATCATAAGAAACAGGTGTGCCAAGTTTCATTATCATCCACTGACAGCTGACAACAGCAGCAAACTTTCTATGTACAGGTATGCATGCCCACTTTTGCTAAACAAAAAACCTTATCATTTGCCATAATTTGGACAAAATTTAAATTTCATCTCATAAATAGCACATGTACATTCTCTAATCATAAGAAACATGTGTACCAAGTTTCATAATCATCCAATGATAGCTGACAATTGTAACAGATGTACATGTGCAAATTTGCTAAGCAAAAAACCTTAACATTCGATTTTAACATTGGAGCACTCTAGAATGCCTGGATGGTGCCGTAACTCACCCTTTTGTAACTCACCCTTTTTTTAATTTGTTAAACCAAAAACCTGATCATTTCCAGGGAGGTGATACCGACGACGACATCCTCTTTCCCCCTCTCACAATATCTCCCCTTCATTTCATAAGGCGAGGTAAATTTGAATAATCTAACCTCACGTCAAGATGTAGTTTCCATAACGGTGCCACGTTTTGAAAATATGGCAGGTGAATTTGAAAAATAAAACGCATAATCCATGTGTGTGTAGGTTAGTTGAGGTCGAGTACGTAAGTATATCAAGTTTCAGTGCCGGGAAGAATTACCGGGGAAACTACCTAGGCGGCATTATCCACGGTTCAGTTTTCGATCCGAGTCTCAAAAGGGCATTGTTAAAAAATACGATGCAGTACGTAAGCGTGTCACGTTTGGTGTCAATAATCATTGACAGTTTGGAACAATTCATTATAATAATCACAGAGAGAAGAACAACCCAGTAAAACATACAGGTACATATATATAAAAGAAATGAGATTATAACTAGTATAATTTTGAAAATACGGGTACAAAGTAGCTCATTCTACCGCCTCATATCAGATCTATATATCTACGAACTTCCCAACCATCCAATCATTTACCCAACCCACACATATATATGGCAAAGTGACACAGATCCCAATAGATAGTACATTTCCCGGGGTGCAGTGAACATACGTGTCCAGTTCCAACATGGGATGAATTACCCATGTGGCATTACCCAGGGTCCAGTTTTCGACTGAGGCCCTAACTGAACAAACTGAATAGTTAAGCCCGCCGAGACAATCCCCGGGATACATTAAATAGTGCGTGTCACGGTTGGTCCCAAATACAACCCTTGTCAGTTCAAACAATCTGTTAACACACAGACAGGAATAATCCATATATATACGTTGTATATTGATCTGTAGTGTTGAAATAGTTGAAATAACGAAATGGCGACAAAGTGGTGTGGATTAGGTCGCAAGACATTTCACTGTGATGGCTATCTCGGAGATTAGACATCTTCATTCATCAAATTATGGCAAGAATCTTTGAGTAAATGACATTATATAGACATACCAGTTGACGAGTAACTGAGACATAATCTCAGCAGAAGAGGATCGCTAATGCCAAAACTGTAATCACTGATAACACAATGCAAACTCGAATTGGTCACACCATGGCGCAACGCTTTTACATTTACATCACCAGTGCAGAAATTATAGAACGTATCGCTGAGAGTACTTGTAGATACCAGAATCATTTTCCCCCTGGACCGAAACATATAAATGAACACCAAAATGAATCAAATCGCAAAATTTCATCACTTTCTCTGGCTAAATAAGGTATTACTAGGGTCAAATGGCGGCCATCTTGGAAAATAGCCGCCATCTTGGATTTCAGTTGACTAACAATATTTCATGGAAATGTGTCCTACTTAGAATATCTATGCCAAGTTTCGTGCTTATTTCGTCGTTTTATCACTTGCATTCAGGAATCTATATTATCCGTATTACAAAGTGTTCCATTAGTGACGAAAATGGCAAATCTAACACGACCTATTTTGACCTCGTTTCCATGGCAACGGCACCACATTTTGGCAGTACTGCAAGTAGATTTGAAAAGCAGAGACCATCAGCTTTAAAATGATGTATAATCCATGTGTGTGCAGGGTGGGTGCATTAAGTCGTCTCTGGGGGTGCCCTGACCGCTCGCCTATAATACATGTAGGCTACCATGCCATGAGATGATGCTTGGGATTGCATTTCGCTCACTTGCACCTACAGGTGGCGACAACTGGTGGCAAATTTAAAATTTGGTTTCTCGTCAAATTTGATCTGCAGATAATGCCTTGAGATGTCACTTGCGGATGCTTCTCGGTGCTTCAATGCATGGAAACTATATCACAGAAGCAATCAACTTTCAGTCAATCGTTCTGAGTTGATCTTAAAACTTGGGAAGGCAGAAATTACAACACATATAAGGGAAGTGGGAAGAGGTGCCGACATACTGACTGCGTCACATGACTTCACAGAATAGTCTTCTGGTTAACCTATTCTAAAGCACATACCAAGAATCTAACGATTCGTGATATGTGTTGTATCTCAGGTACGCTTTTATTGTACCTGTTCATTAAAGACCCTTCCACATCCAACGCCTATGAAGCGCAGTTGCCTCCCTCATGTATATCCCCTGAGAGCAACAATGCTAAATCATATTGCTGCCATTTCGACGGGGGACCTAGCATCCTCTGGCTGCTTGTCTTTTTTAAATTTCACACACATTTTGAGTTGATGTTAACTGTCATATCAAGCAGGTCTTTCGATTAATGACGCGAAAGTGACCTATATCATATAATATCCACCTGCATTGGCTTAACAAAGCATCATTGTTATCCATTCAACACACGACTTGGGGGTGTGATTCTTAAAAACAGAAGAGTATCCGCTTTATTCATATCACTGTTTACGGACCAAATCGTCTCAGTTTGTGTGTCTCATACGAAAACGGACGACATTATGTGCCCTGACTGTTGATCAAATATAGCATTCTTGTCTATTCTGCACGCATTTGTGTCTGGAAGTTTACGGGCTATCAAATATGGCATTTTTGTCTATTCTTCACGCATTTGTGTCTGGAAGTTTACGGGATATTCATGGTAATTTTGGGAGCCAATAAATTTGGATAGGATATAATATAGGGCACATTGTCGCTTCAGTATTCGTAGGAGGCCACGGCATACAATCGCAACGGAAGAGACTACTGCTACTCAAATAAAGGCGACTTGACAAGAGAAAGTTAATTTGAATAAGTGAGACACCCGTTTGTTTTTATGGAATGGCATCCCGAGGACGGGGCGTGAACTGGATAGGAATGGTAATTTTGATTGTCAATGAAGGTGGCTAGCTTATGATAGAGGGTACATGGTAGCTCCAGTAATTTTATGTGTCTACGGCGCACAAGCGGAATTGAACTGAAAGAACAAGAGCCATTAACATCAACGGGAATATTGTATGTGAAATGTGCCCTGAGTACCCTTTTGTATTTCGAAGACACCCCGGGGGTCTGAACTGGATACAACTGTTAATTTTGAGAGCCACTACAGTTGTTTTGGTTATGAAAATTGGCATATGGTGGCTCAATTAATCTTACTGGCTTAAAATCCGTACTACGGACTGGGAAGAGCAATTGTTAGCATATATTCTTCCCCCAAGATATCCCTTTTTTTTTTCACTCACTATCACTTTAGTTTAAAAAAATATTTTTCTCACGATGTACATGTTCAGAATCAGAGTCATCGACAGTGTTTGGTGGAGTACTGAATCATTCAGATGATAACTATCGATACTTTTCAGCAGTCTGCTTCAATAAATTGTCTGTCGTACTATTTTACAGAAATATTTAGGCCTACATAGTTTATAGAACTCCGCCATCTCCCTGCCCATACCATACTCTCTCACCCCCGCCAACCTCCAATCTCATCTAAGCTAATCAAAGACATCTCTCAATACGACAGATTTACACATGCAATGCTATTATTCGGCCCCTAGTGAGTGTTAACATCCCGAATAAATTTTTCTTCAAGCTTGAGTCCTTCATCTCGATCCAATAGCTATCCTGTTTCACGGCCTTTCGACGCGTGTTAGAACACATTTTCTTTCCTTTTTAAGTCACCCCAGTGATCGGGTATTGTAAGGCGGGATTTTTGCCCACAGCCAGCCGACTCATAGGAATGTAGATTTCTTCTCTCCATCTGTCAATCACAATGCAATGTACAACTTGTCGTCGGCGGCAACTGTCAATCAACGGACTGAATGTTACGGTGAACCATGATAGCTTCACATATGTTCGGTACCAAGACGTTATTATTTTACCACGTTGCAGTCGATTTTACATGCACATATTTGAGAATAAATACACAATTTAGGCGAATATATTGCCGTTGTAACAGGTAGCGACTGATCGTTCGATTTCAACGTTTGATTGGCCCGTGATGTCCACACGGTATCGTGTCATCGCTAAACAATATTTATTTTATAATATATATTATATTTATTACTGGTTCATATCGATAGCCTAAAATCTTATTTCAGATCTACTGAATGCAATTTAACTTTTTACAAAAATGAGAAAGATTGAAATAACTTGTCGACGTCACACATGTTGCCCTCCTGGGATTCGAACTCGGTAAAAGAAAAATTCGAGGCGCTTGTGATCCAACGTGCGTATCCACTACACCACGACATACGAACAACTGTAACATGCTATTTTGTCACTTTAATCTACTTACGAAAACATCAAACGTTATGAATCATAACTTTTCATTTTTTAGTATGAAGGACCCCTTGGACCAAAAAGATCTTCCAGCAGTGGGAATATAATGTTACAACACAACACTAGGTTAAATGGCGTTCTGGTCCAAGGGGTCCTTCGCGTCTAAATGCGTGTCTGAAGGACTCGATTTAGACCCTTTTTTTCACGAAATAGCGCAAACTGTGGATTTCAGTTTCATGTGATAACTATAATCATAACGCAATCACACTAAAACTTTCACATATTGTGTACTTATATTTTCTCTTGCCGTTACATTAAAACATAAGTGTTTTTAGGACATTTTATTTTTTCGATTTCAACCGCACCACGTATGGGCCAAAATCCCGCCTTATCGTACCATCACCTTTCTATTCGAAGATCATGACCTCACCACCAAACCTGTAGACGTTCATTGGTGACAAATAGGCACGCATACGTTATAGTATATACATATAAATGTACATGTTCCTGACACGCAATGGGCCTTATATGCCCCTTTATAATTTTTTTTTTGGAATTTCATCCGCTTTGCACAAAACCACGTTTTATCACAAAACAAGGTCAGGTATCCTGACGAAATTTGACGGCCTTCGGACCAAAACAACGTTGGACCACAATTGGACCGTAGATGCTCTTTTCGAACTTGTTATTACTTCAGGTTATCCACAGTAACCACCATGAAGACCCGATAAAGTTTCATGCCCTTTCAACCAAATCCGTGGCAATGCGGACCAGACAAACAAACACACAGCGACAGTTACTAAAAAAGTTAACCCTGTCGTGGCCTGGTTGGGAGAAGGCGAAATGCCCCGTAATTATTTTTCTTACCCCTTGAGCTAGGGGGCTTTAAGTAGGCTAGTCGCTGCCGTCATATTTTTTGACGACAAAAAATCGGGCCCATATGTATTAACATTACCTTTCGTGGAAGCGACATTAACCCTATCTGGCCTGGGCGATTTAGGGTGTATCGCAGCCTGGGGGGGGGGGAGGCGGAAAGTGCCCCCATATATTTTCTCTACCATTGAGGCTAGAGCGCTGAAACTTACCACACAGTATCGTTGGTTCAAGCTCTACCAGGAAATGTGACGTCACAGTGAAGTCATTTTCTCGGAAGCCATTTTTCGGCCTTTTTGGGGTCGATTTTCGAAATTTTCATTTTGACGATTTTTCTCTGGAAAAAAAATGTGATTAAATTTAGAATAATTAGTTATTCATCAATAAAATACTTTCAATGCCTTTTAGGCAAGGAAAATGTGAAAAAATGGAGCGAAAAGTTTGAAAAACACGACTTTCGAGGATACCACATGGCCGCCATTTCGAATTTACCCATGATCCTCTGACGGGGGTATACGGCAATTGGCTCACTCTGACGGGGGTATACGGCAATTGGCTCAAACTGACCCGAATAAGATAAGCTTAAAAGTCACCAAGTTTCAGCCTCCTCGGTTTTGATGTTGCGGAGCAGCAGAGAATAGTTCACTGGGGGCACTTTCCGCCCCCCACAAAGGTAGGGTTAATGAATTAGTGAATCGACACTCTGGCGGCCAGAGGTGGCGTTCAATATGAAGTTGGATTATTAAAATACTTACAATGTCCACTGCAAAGCGTTGAATTCTGTTACAACACATGTTCATTGACAGGAGGTCGCCATTTTGTTCGTCAAATGGAGTTCAGTGACATAGTTTCGTAGCATTTGTCACCGACTCGAAACAGGAAACACATCCACGTTTCCTATGTACGAAGCGTTGTCATTTATATAAAGTGGCAAAAAAAAATTAAATCGAAATACTGTCGTGAAAGGACAACCCAAAACACTAATACGTTTGCACGGGCGAAAATAGAAATCACAAACAAATCCGTGTCACGTGATCCTAAAGAATCGGGAAGTGCGCGCCAATTTTAGATTCTCGTGCAAATCGAGCTCGCCGTATGAATGTGCTTTGCAGCGACCGTGCACCCATACAAACTGAATTAGAAGCAGCTGGCTGTCAGTAGCTTTGCAGAAATCGTTGATGAATGATCGGATTGCCGAAATCACCCACGGTCAACGAAGCAGGGAGAATTTCAAGCGAAGAGGTGAGACAATGCCCGAACCGTAAAGTTAACTGTATAAACAATGTCATTCTCTGGCAACACCGATGCTACGACGGAAAGGAATTGTGACGATCTGATCGGGCATCCAACATATCTATATATAGTTGGCTTACATTTAGGGGGAAATAGTATATTTCAAAGAATACATACAAAAACATCAGACGGACGGTTCGAACTATAAAATGGCAGCATTAGATCTGCGCTGTCACAAGTAGGTAATTAATTATCTTTTTCGGTACAATTTGCATAGATTATTGTCTTCAGATTTTGGCAGGCATCACAGGTTCCCAATTCCTGCCAGAAATTGGTGGTGAACCTTTTCTGGTCAATTAAAAAAGTAGTTAAAAAAATATAACCCAGGAACTAACGTTTAAGATTTCAACATATTTCCTTCGAAACACAGGTTACAAACACGTTATGAAATTTCATTTAATTTACTAGTAGATCTGTAGACAAACATTGCTCCATTTCAGTAACTGAGAAAGGTATGCGACTAGTACCATATAAAACAATGTTTGTTTGCCTTAACTTCATAAATGTATTTTATTTTTCACAAAGTGATTAAGTTATAGTTTTCAGAAAGATCAGTAGTTTATGCTCAAGAGCAATCAATTTGGGGTCTGCTACTCAGATGACCCTACGGTACAATCAAACGTATGTACACATTGAACTTTTATAAAGAGCAAGCCTGCAAATTAGTGCCTGATACTTTTCAATCACACCTGTCATGAAAGTGGTATGATTCGATTTCTGCCATACTACAATATAAGCAAAAGATTATGGGGGAATCCACTATTTCAAAAAGGGTGGTCAATGTCACACACTTATTTACAGGCTCGGTTGATTGAGTTGTATTTGAAAGTTTAGGTTTGAAAACCATTTGACCAATGACATAACAGTACAGCAACTCTGGTATTATTACATTCAGATGAGAACATTTACTTTTGGGATATTTTAGCATAAGAGTTTGTGTAGTAAGTGTTTAAATAATTTTACAAACAAAATATAACTAAATTTTTGTGCAAGCTTCATAAATGCATTATTAAATTCTGCGAAGAATTTGTCATATAATGCTGAGTGACCAGTCCACATCATTGGGAAATTTGAAATACCAGAAACATCACTTACAGAAGAAATCGTCTTATGTCCGGTCGAAGGCAGATAAATGCCAACTGTCTTTAGAGTCACAGGCAGTGGATGCGCACAATGCAAAGAGTCTTGCCACAAAAATACCAGTCAGAAGTACAGGACCTGTCCAGCCAGGTGGAGGATTTGCTAAGCGAATCCTTTCAGGTGTCCACTTATGTTGACGGAATGTTCACAGATGCCGTGAGAGCTACGTGTATGTCCCTACACAACCTAGGTCTAGGAGTACGGAACATCGCAAGTTGCATTGAAACAGTTGCGTCCCATCTGTTTGGACTAGAGGTGGGGAAGCTACCCTGTAACAGCACAATCCAGCAATTTATCATGGAAGCAAACATTCTTGGGAAGATCCATGTAGGAAAAAACATGTTGGATAGCCGGAACAACCCATTGCTTCTTGATGGAACGACAGACCACCAACACCATAATGTCGGCTTCCAAGCATCTCTGTCGTCACATACTATGAATATGGCCATGATCGAAACAGAATCTGAAGACATCGATGCACAGATGGACAAATTAAAGATGATTCTGAAAGACTTTGCCAACATTCTTTCTGTGAAGACAGACTACGAGGATAACTAGCAGAAAATCGCGCTGTGCTTCAAAAATCTAATTACAAGCGTCTAGTCCGTCATCCACAATTCAGCCGTCGTCCATTAGAGAATATCCGCGTCTATAATCCAAAGACCTATTCCATATTCCATATAACAGTATTAGCACCAAATTCAAAAAGACAATCATAGTATACATAAACATAGGCTTGTTTCCTGCAAGACCGACCAACACATTGTTAATAAGAAGTTTAAGGAGGAGTTTCAAAGTCTACGGATGACCCTTCTGGAGGACAGTGTGTCAGGGTGGGAGAGAATTGGTGAAGCTGAGAAGAAGAGGTTGAGTGGCATAAACCAGTGGTTTTGTCTTCTTCGTGTCCTGCTTGGTATCGCCGAGGCCATAGAGACGGCTTTGAAGGAATATGAAGCAATCATCACATGCGATGGGCAGAACCCTTTGGGAAGGTTCACAAATAACGATGAAAATTTCAAACGGATTGATGGAGTTCTAACCTGCGAGGCTATCAAAAGTGTTTAGTCTCTACTAGAGGTCACCCAGGAGCTGGTGTGCCCGAAGATTTTCAAGCCTTCATCGACTCACACAACCTACATTTCACACCATTCAAACATAACAGATTCAATATGCTGACACACAACGCTGTTGCAACCATTCATCACCATGCATACATCCTTGACATGCTTCTTAAAACGGACACATCACAAGAATCAGTTCGTTAAAGGTGTTCAGGCAGACCTAGAAGATGACAAGCTTGTCGCGCTCATCAGGGCTGTGGTTATTTTTTCACATGTTTGTCACCGCTCCTTTTCATCGGATCATCCTGCAGGAAAAAGGGCTCCGCACATCCTGGATATGAATCCAACTATTTTGAGTACACAGAAGTCATTGGAAGGTCTGAGCATCCTGGATCCCGATTATAAAGTTGATGCAAACATGCCTGCATTGGACCGGGGAATGTTTGCCTTGTGTCGGCCAACACCGAATGAACACACTATTGATCTTGTCTTGGAAACCTTCAGCATGATATCAACTGCTAGTCTTGTGGTTTTCGCCCGACAGATGAAACATCAGCTGCCAGAGGGGGAGTTGTCCGTAGACACTGACGAACTGCGGGAACAAGCCTATTCTGTCCCAAAATCAAATTTCATTGGAGAGAGTCAGTTGGCTTTGCTGAAACACATGAGAAACTTCAAACCAAATGCATCCATCGAAAATATGGAAACGACCCTGATGTGGGCATATAACAAAACCTCGCTGTGGTTGACTACTCTTGGAGAAGCAGAAAAAAATGAACTGTTCCGGTTGGCGCTAGAGAAAACTGCAAAATTCAAACATGCATTGAAACAAAGGGCGGATGTCCTCAAGATAAATCCATTGGCTTCCATGATGAAGAAGGACACGGAGAGACAAGAGGAAGAACAACGGGCTGTTGCAACAAAACAAAATGTCCTGGACACTGTCTCTGGCAATGGAGGGCATTGTCGCTCGGAAGAAGATGTGGTTCAGCTCCTCTCCACATGCACCTCACCAAAACAAATCACTGCAGCACTTAAGAGCACAAATCAATTTCTTCAAAAAATCATAAAACCCAAATCTGTCAGTCGTGAGCAATTCTTCTTTTCCACAACCGCAAAAACCTTCTCCAATCACACTCTCACTGAACACCCCAAGCACATCATCACACAGTACAACCAAGAACTACAGCCTGCACGATCACCCCCACCCAACATCCCAGAAACATCTGTCAGCCAGAAGGTAATCACCCAGGCAAGAAAAATGCTTCTGTGTGACTATTCTGTCTTCCAAAAGAAGAATATTCGTGTAGAGCAGTCAAAATGAAGGCACCTATGCCAGATGTTGTCAACAAAAGAATCCGATTGAAATTTCAAGTTGGTAAAAGCAAATCGGGGAAAAACATATACAAATGGTACGCAGGCAAAGTTCTTAAAAGAAGCGACTATCAAGAAGTAAGCCATTTGGTGGGATATGACCTTTTTGATGTCAAATATGATGACGAAAAGGATATTGCTGTTGTGTGTCTCGGTAAGGACTGGCACAAAAAGGATCTTGAAATTATTGAAGAGGATTGATGCAGAGGTACTGCCTCACTCCAATTGCATATCACCTGAAGATAACCTCTGAAAATATGACTAACACACAGCATTCACAATGTTTATATCCCAAAAATTATTATTTAAGCACTGATACGCACACACACACACACACACACACACACACATGTGAAAGGTGTCAACCGGGGACGCGTGCCACAACCCCTCTAAATGGGGACTTTGTTAATAAGGTACAAAGAGAGAAATGAACCTCAGATTCCAATAAAGGCAATCATAGAGACGCCCACTGGACCTTTGGATCCATCAAATTCTGAAATTTGGCAAAGGTGTTCAAGCTAGTCAAAGTGGGGACGCACACATTTCACACTCGCCGTGAAAGATGCTGCTAAAATGGGGACGCACTTCCGTCAAGTGTAGACTATCCAAGTGGGGATAAATGTTTAAAACCAACCAAATGGGGACATCATCAATAAATTTATTATTGCAAATGATAGGTAGGTTAAATAGGGACATGTCAAGTGAACATATAACCAATTCTATCACACTTTGCTGTTTTATTACTACATGTAACGTTGAACACGTTTCATGGACGTCGCTGGACGCAGCCAGTTTCGAACTGGGGTGACCCAGATCATTATTGCAAAAAAAGTAAATAAAATCGGATGTCCAATTCGCCACAATCTATATACATCTTTGTCAAATTATAGGTATATCATAAAATAAGGTCATTACATGAGGTAGCAGAGAGATAATTAGCCATTTCTGAAATTTTGGATTTATTCAAATTTTGCGAAAATTATGCATCGATACTGGTATTCGGAAACAAACATGGTGAATAATTTGCTTCACCGGAAGTGCGCGCGTCTGTCTTCAAATACGCGCGAGTGTTCCTTTCACGGCGAGCGTAGGAACTTAGCTGTTTTCTAAGCAAGCTCGGCAGGGATGGCATTTAGGTGTCTAGGATTAAAGTCCCTAAAACGAGGGAATATTTGATGCCGCCGTTTACGTGGAATGTTCCCAGATGAAGTACGAATGGACGGTGCAAACAAGGTAGGCATTCGTTTACTAATTTAAGAACAATACCCAGTCGACTAAAATCGCGCGCCAAAATACGTAATTGAAACGGCATCTCTGTCACTGTATCTCGCTGTTGATACTAGGCTGTAGTGTCTGGTACAGGTCATCAATTTTGATTGAGGGAATATATATATGTGTTTGGAATTGACAGTAAGAATGCATTCGCATTGCTGCAGACAGGATACAATTTCCGCCCCCAATTAGCATGCTGTTTGAAGTATGTTGATGTACACGACGAAATCAGTATTGAGCGACATATATTCAGTGCCCACATAGAGCGGGACTCACATAGAATACAGTAGACGTTCAACCGTTTAACTGTTTTGCAATTGTTTGAACAACGGCACATAACGATGAAAGTTCACACTCGATCTAAGGCACTCGCAATCTTGAAAAATTAAACTTTCCGGAAAATGCTTGCACTCCGTATTTGTAGTATATGCCACATCACAATACAGCGAAATAATACCTTTGGGGGACGTCATGGAAAGGCCGTGATATTGTACCAACAGTATCTAGTTGTCGTTGTTGTTTTCCGTCTTCCACTTTATCGAATGACAACGTTGAAGTATCAACAACTGAGTAATAAACTATTCCTCAAGGAAGATTGTTGTTGTTGTTGTCTTCTGGCATTTTCTTCTGATTTGCAGGAACATGGGGACAAACGAAATATCTGACTAGGTACGGTACGCCTATTGTTTCGTTTTCGGTTTATGTCCATCAAACAAGTGTTTCAAAGTAAATCAGAAAATTCAACTTACGTTCCGTACAATATTGCCCGCAGTCGAATCGTGTACTGTTCTTTCTTCAGTCTCGTTTTATCTCTGTTCGTTCGTTGTCACGTGACTAACTAATTCATGCGCAAACGGGGACCTGTGTGTATTGAGCAGATTTTTTCTCCACGGAGCGGGAAACACGCATACACCTCGCGCTTGAATTTTGCTGCCTAAATGTGGACGTATACCGTATTTACCTCATTTCACTAGAGAGTTCCAAAAACAGGCTTGGCTGCACGTTTCAAGCCTTAAGTCAAACGGGGACGTCCCCGTTTGGAGGGGGGTCCCCATTTGAAAGGTGTGTATTCATGTCAATGTCCCCATTTGACACCTTTCACAAACACACACACACACACACACACACCAGTTTATGTTAATATCTGCACATAGCACCTCAGGTTTGAAAACATTATACACCCCAGATTGGAGAAAACATATATCAGCAGGTTGCTGTTACTACACACTCGTTGTTTGTTCATATCTCACATGCCCAGAGCACAAATGCATATTGCAAAGCTCACTGCATTTTGACGCCAACACACCAGCATGGGGAAAGGATTTACACTACAGACTTTACTGTGTATTTGTCAAATGAAGCTGCAAAAGAAATATATAGGCATACTGATATATTTTTCCTATTTAAATAAGAAATAAATTGCACTGGAATAGTTATTGTAGATTATAACTTCACCTGTAAATGAATTTTGCCCATATATGAGTACTTTTACATTAGAATATATGTCGAATTTATTCTGGATATGAATATCTGAGCAATCATTATTTTTTTATGTACTTGCAGACTTGTAACGGGAATGTCGAAGTTTCTTTCGAGGTACCATCTGACCTGTTCCATTGATTACCTTGTTCATACAGCTGTATCTTCATACCACATTTGTTGGACAAATATTAAACGTAAGTATAACAGAAAAGTTTTCATTTTCACGAAAATGCCTTTCTCTCAGGTCTTCAGCTCTTCATAAGAACACCATGTACTATCAGAATTATTGCCTTGAATAATGATTTGCAAGGAGAAGGTAATTTTGATATATCAATGTTGAGTGTCGTGTGCACATGAATATTTCATTAACCATTATACGTACTTTCAGATCTGTCACGTGTACATATCTTTACGGACGATTCATCGGCAGATGTCAATTCACCCATCGCTTTCAATCTCAAAACTTTGTTATATCAAAGATATGTACATACATCTAGGTGAGTTACATTACACACATACATCTATTTTCACCACAATTTGCTTGCTCAATCATAACTTCATGTATGTAGATGATTAAAAAACAATCCAAATTGCTGTATGAAAAGTGCACAAATCTCTGTATGCATTCGTTCCATACAATTTAATTACTTTCCGAGAATGAAAATTTGTTTCTTTAGGTTCTAATTTCTTCGTGCATAATAACTTCTTCAAATTCATCGATTTGAGCTATTGTCCAAAGAAGCGCATACCATGCGGATTACAAGAGTGATTGTTTGAGATATTTTGGTTAGCATACATTTTCGATATGCTGTGCAGAACATCATATCAATATTTTGTGCTATTCTTGCAGGTTTTACTTTATCTGGTCACAAAACACATACTCGAATATGTACATATCACATTTCTGGACAAATTTCCTAAGTACGTTATAGTTAATATGACTTAGAGAAAACTTATAGTAGCAGCAACATCAGTACATTCATAGGGCAGGTTAATGCGATTCTGTTATGTTGGACTTCCTTGTGTAAAGTCTCTTTGACTTCTTGTCAATTATTATAGCTTGTCAGCACCGTACTCTCATGAAATAATTTGCATGAAAAATTAGGATCTAAAGCAAAGAATGTAAAATCGTGTTAGGCAACGATTTGGTGTAAGACTCACGAAATATAAATGACAAACGATCAGCTGCAAGTTGTATTGCCAGTCTTTTGTCAAGGATATTACCTTTTCAATTGGAGGTCTACCACCAAAGCCTTGCTGAATGTTAGCACATGAAGGGGAACAACTCTTGTATTGAATGTGCAAGAGTAATGACCCCTGATGTACTTTCAATCGACTGAATGCTTTTAAATTAGGTTTTTTCTTTTTCCTAGACCTGCACATGTTTAGTTACAGTATATGTACTTTCAGATCTGTCCCCTGGTCAAACTCCAGTGGATTCATTGACAGACGTCATTTCACCAAGTTTTCATTCATTTACTCTCCGATAGCCAGATCTTGTGAAGAAATATTTGTAAGTTGCCTAAATCATCTATTTCTTCCCACAAAACAAAATTATTATGAAATTAAACACAGATCAAATGTTGAATTTATAGATGTGAAATACAGAATATAATGCAAATAATTATCACAACCCATCTACATTTACATCAGCTGTGCAGAAAACTTTTGCTTCAAACTGTAAAAGAAAATTAATACTTTTGATATCCAGTTGTCTTGTGAAGAAAAATTGTATTACTTCAAATTAATTTCAGATCAATGTTGGAAATTATTCTAATGGTTTCGTCAAGATTTATGGATAAATCCAAATCAGTAAGCATCTGTGTTGAACAGGTTGTGCTCATGCACACCTAAATAGCTTGTGTACTTTCAGATTTGTAACCTGTACATATAGAAGATTTTGGCAGCAGTATACATTTCACCTGTGGACCCTCAACTCTCCAAAGGCCTCTCCGTGACCTCCCATTACCATGTCAACTAGCATGACCTTTAACCCTGAATTGACCTTTGGTGTGATGTCATTTCACTTCCTGCCAGAAGAACTCTAGACATTTGCCATTTTCTTTCATTTTATTAGGTAATTTTCCAAAGCTGTAATGTTTTTACACTCGTGTTTTCTTCAAATGTGTTGGTCTTAAATGAACCTTATATGAATGGACTACATATCTGACCCAAGAAATAGGGTTTCAACATGCTTTTAGTACATTTTTGGGAATGCTGAAAGACAAAGTGAACTAGGTGGCTCCAGATCTTTAACAAAAGTCATCTATCTTTTTCCAGACAAGTTTGATGCCCTGTGGCAAGTGTGCTTGCCTGCTGCCCCCAGTACTGTGGTTCTGCCGAACACTGTCACCCTAGGCAAGGACTTGATGCAGATTTTTGTCATCTAATGGAGACACTAAAAGAGTGCTTGACTAGCCTACTAAAGGTTACCAAGCTCTACCAGAAAATGTAAAACAATGTTACAGATGACCGGTTTGATGACGTCACGTGACGTCCTTTTCAAAAATGTCATTTTTGGTCGATTTTTCGGTCAGGTTTTCCTAATTTTTTATTTATGCCATTTCTCCGCAAAATCAGCAAGATAAATTAGTAAATATTAATGTGATGTGAAATAAAATAGTTTTTTGCCCACATTTTATCGCGGAAAAGCAGAAATTTTGAAGAAATATGACAAAACATCACTTTTCTGGGACCCCCACTTGGTAGGGGGCCATTCCGCCTCCACCACCTCCCCCAGGCCAGGTAGGGATCAGCTGCAAGTTGTATTGCCAGACTTTTGTCAAGGATATTACCTTTTCAGTGGGAGGTCTAACACCAAAGCCTTGCTGAATGTTAGCACATGAAGGGGAACAACTCTTGTATTGAATGTGCAAGTGTAATGACCCCTGATGTATTTTCAATCGATTGAATGCTTTTAAATTAGGTTTTTTTCTTTTTCCTAGACCTGCACATGTTTAGTTACAGTATATGTACTTTCAGATCTGTCCCCTGGTCAAACTCCCGTGGATTCATTGACAGACGTCATTTCACCAAGTTTTCATTCATTTACTCTCTGATAGCCAGATCTTGTGAAGAAATATTTGTAAGTTGCCTAAATCATCTATTTCTTCCCACAAAACAAAATTATTATGAAATTAAACACAGACCAAATGTTGAATTTATAGATGTGAAATACAGAATATAATGCAAATAATTATCACCAACCCATCTACATTTACATCAGCTGTGCAGAAAGCAGTTAGCTTATGTTTTTGCTTCAAACTGTAAAAGAAAATTAATACTTTTGAGATCCAGTGGTCTTGTGAAGAAAAATTGTATTACTTCAAATTAAGTTCAGATCAATGTTGGAAATTATTCTAATGGTTTCGTCAAGATTTGTGGATAAATGAAATCCAAATCAGTAAGCACCTGTGGACCCTCAACTCTCCAAAGGCCTCTCCGTGACCTTTAACCCTGCCAGAAGAGCTCTAGACATTTGCCATTTTCTTCCATTTTATTAGGTAATTTTCCAAAGCTGTAATGTTTTTACACTCGTGTTTTCTTCAAATGTGTTGGTCTGAAATGAACCTTATATGAATGGACTACATATCTGACTCAAGAAAGAGGGTTTCAACATGCTTTTAGTACATTTTTGGGCATGCTGAAAGACAAAGTGAACTAGGTGGCTCCAGATCTTTGACAAAAGTCATCTATCTTTTTTCAGACAAGTTTGATGCCCTGTGGCAAGTGTGCTTGCCTGCTGCCCCCAGTACTGTGGTTCTGCCGAACACTGTCACCCTAGGCAAGGACTTGATACAGATTTTTGTCATCTAATGGAGACACTAAAAGAGTGCTTGACTAGCCTACTAAAGCTTACCAAGCTCTACCAGAAAATGTAAAACAATGTTACAGATGACCGGTTTGATGACGTCACGTGACGTCCTTTTCAAAAATGTCATTTTTGGTCGATTTTTCGGTCAGGTTTTCCTAATTTTTTATTTATGCCATTTCTCCGCATTTCTCTTTGGTAAAAAATAATCGGATATAACAAAAAATAGGTTTTACCCACATTCTCACACAGAAAGCAAACATGTTTAGGAAATGTGACGTAAACATCACTTTTCTCGTCTTTTGAATTTACCAATGATCCTCTGCTCGGGGGGTCACGCAAATAGGCTCAAAATGACAACAGTATGTTAAATTAAAAAGTCACGGAGTTTCAGCTCTCATTTTTTTGTCGTTCCGGGGCTAGGAGTTAAAAACCAACAGGGGTCGGAAAGTCCCCCCCCCCGACCAGGTAGGGTGAACTTGTGCCTACTATGCACTTTATCATCGTCATGTTGTTCATATGAACTTGAAATGGCGGATACACCAGAAAGACCCGAAGTTGACCGCCATTGTGGGAGAATGGCGGATAATGGCGGATACACCGGAAAGACCCGAAGGTGATCGCCATTGACCGCCATTGTGGAAAAAAACGTATAAAAGGGGCGATTTTTAGTGGTTTGGTGTATTCATTGCACTACCAAACGGAGCTATCTCACCTACCTGCCTGCCTGACCAGCCTGCCTGCCTGATCAGCCTCGGTTCGTCGTTCAACAGAACGGTATGCTTCTACCATGAACGTCAATGTCTTCGACGTCAATGGGTGAGTCATTTTTCGCTGATCTACAATATGAGCCTGTACGCTCAGTCCTACAGTTGTGCCCAATGCCATCGAGTGTTTGACCGTTCCACCGACTTACATCGACAAAGATTTGTGACAACAGTGTGAAGCGAAATTTCCTGGCGGTGTGTATCATAATACGCCTACTATTTTCCAGGGACTGGCCGATGAGCGCCATATTCCCCTCAGTGTGAGCATTTCCAGCAACGTACCCGGCTATGACGCTGTATCGGTCTGTTTCGTGTCATTGGGGGATTCCCATGAGTTGATCACCCGCATGATGGAGTATTTAGAGGAAGTCAGTGCGGCCAGTACGGAATTGTTGGTGTCCAAGTTCCAGGATGTACTGGACCAACTGGACGATCGGATTCCTATACCGGGTGTATCGTTTAGTGACGATGAAGAGTCAGAGGCCTGGTCGGAGTCGGAGCCGGAACCCATGCAGTCGCAGGATGCCCTTTACCTAAACCGTATGCGGAGAAATTGAAAGCGCGCTTCCTACAATACCTAGGCCAGTTACCGGTGCTCGGTTTCAACTCGGGGCGATACGACTTGAACATTGTGAAGGAATTGCTCTACCCATATTTGGCCCAGGCTAATACCATCAAGTCCGTCATCAAGAAGATCAATAATCATATGGCTCTCACTGCCACATCACTCTATTTCCTAGATGTACGGAACTACTTAGCTCCCAATTATAGCTATGATCAGTGAGTGAAGGCGTATGACTGTGCACAAACCAAAGGGAGGTTACATTACACGTATATATCGACGCTTGACCGTTTGGAGGAAACACAGTTGACACCCCGTGACGCGTTCTTTGAAGATCTGAAGCAAGTGGAATATCCGGAAGGCACGTACCGGGAACTACAGCAGGTATGGAACGATCAACACATGAAGACCTTGCGAGATTTCCTGATATGGTATAATAACTTAGATGTGGTTCCTTTCCTTGAAGCGGCCGAGAAAATGGTTCAACTCTTTCGTCGTGAGATGCACGTCGACATCTTCAAGGAGTGCTTGAGTTTACCGGGTCTGGCGCTTCGCCATCTTTTTCAAGAGTGTCCTACCTACTTCTCGCTGATACAGCAAAATGATGCGGACATGCATGGTTGTCTAAAGCAGAAAAGGCCAGCATTTCACACCGCAACGCACTCCCTAAAAGCATCTGGCTGACCAGTGGTTGGATTGGGAAGCCTATCGACGGGGAATTTATATACGCCATCAGACCAACGCCACAGAGAAGCGCATAGGAGATCGTCGACTCCCCGTCCATGGGTTTGCCCTGGTGGGTAGAACACCTACCGTATTCCAATTTTACGGCTGCTATTGGCACGGGCACGGATGCCATTTCAGCGCTGGACGCTTCAACGAACTACATGGAAAAACACCGGAAGAATTACACGAAGACGTGCAGGAGAACGGCGATTACGTGAAAGAGAGAGGATACCATCTCATCGAAATGTGGGAGTGTGAATTTCACACCATGTGCCAGGTCCTCCCACATTTACGTCGTTTCCTAAAAGAGCGCGAGTATCCGCTCAGTCGTCAGCGACTTCTGAGTCTGCCACAGATGTTCGACGCCATTCGTTCCGGGGACCTCTACGGCTTTGTCGAATGTGATCTGCATGTTCCCTACACTCTCAATCCCCTCTTCGCCCAGTGCCCTCCCATCTTTAAGAACAAGCTGGTGGGCCATTGGAGACACCATGGGGGCCTATGCTGAGCAACACGAGTGTTTGCCTCGACCTCGACGGATGTTGATTGGCAGTATGTGGGCAGAGAAAATGTTACTGGGCACTCCGCTACTGCAGTAGTACATCAGCCACGGTCTGGAAGTCACACGCGTATACCAAGTGATAAAGTGCGTAGCCAACGCCTGTTTTGTGGAGAATGCCAACATCTTGACGTCTGCCCGTCGTCAAGGCGATCAAGACCCGAGTAAGGCCATCATCGGTGAATCGTGGAAATTGACGGGCAATGGCTATTATGGCAAAAAGGTCACGAACCAGGATAAGCACGTGAACTTGAACATCTGTACTACCCCACAAGCCCGCAAAAAAGTGAATTCTCCTCTGTTTCGCTCCGTGGAGGTCATCGATGACGACACGTATGAAATCACTTTAGCTAAAAAGACTACCCGTTACAACCTGCCCCTGCAGATTGGATGTATGGTATACCAGGTGGCCAAGCTGAGGATGCTCCAGTTTCTGTATGATTTCATGGGCGTGTATTTTAATCCATCAGCCTGGCAACTCATGAAGATGGACAAGGACTCGGCCTACATGGCCGTCTCTAATGCGGATTGGGAGTCCCTGGTCAAACCCGAGTTACGTGCACAGTATGAAGCGGAACGGGACCAGTGGCTACCTCGACGTGACCATTCCAAGTACGATAAGCGTACGCCGGGTCTCTTCAAGTTGGAGTGGAGTGGGGATGCCATGATTGCTCTCTCCTCGAAAACGTATTATTGGTACGGTGGAGACGAAAATAAGTTTAGCTGCAAATGGGTGTACAGGCGCGATCCCAACATCGACAAAGCCTTGCACCTGAACGTGCTGCAAAGCCAGCCCAGTGCGAGTGGTGGACCACCAGATGCGGACGTACATCCAGCAACGAGACGCCTTTACTTTCTTTTACTGCGGTGATCTAATGGTTAGAGCGTCGGCCTCGTAAGCGGTAGGTTCTGGGTTCGATCCCGGGCCGGGTCATACCTAAGACTTGAAAAATGGAACTTGTTGCTCCCTCGCTTACGCTCAGCATTAAGAGTATAGAACAAGGACTGGTTCGCTCGGTGTCAGTTTAATGTGACTGAGTGGGGTGTCATGTCTGCCTACGGCATGATATTTCAGTGGGACAGCACTATAAAATGGCAGCATTAGATCTGCTCTGTTACAAGTAGGTGCCCCTGTCCCTCCCCCCCCCTTCCCTTCCCCGTCGTGATATAGCTGGAAAAATGTTGAAAGCGACGTTAAACCCTATTCACTCACACTCTTTTACCCGAAACGGAAAGTCCTTCCCGATGGCATCAGTACCACTTACCTGGACGCCAGTTAACAGTGCTGGTCTGCGAATGCAGAACGTAGGTTCGAATCCTACTCCTGACAGTTTTACATACCACTTGTATTCTTTTGTACATACCACCTGTATGCTATTATACATAGTCTAACCCTTCTTGTTCACTTAAATAAAAAAAAGAGTCAAAATCATCATTTGTGTTTTCATGAATCATTTTTTTATTCAACATCAATGAACGTCAGAACAACAACGTCGTAACAAAAAAACAATAGTACTGCGCAGTGCATTGAATCAATTAAGTTAACCAGAGAAATGGGGCATGCACATTAAAACGAGAGGCAGTCCAGTCATAGACGAGTACATCACGGTCTTCTGCTTGAGAATAATCATCAAACATTTGTAGGATCGTTTGCATAGAATGGCCTCTACTCCGGCGAGTGAGATAAAACACACAGTAATGTCCGCAGACACTACTCAAGGATCCTTGTTATCTTTTAGTATTCCAACGCCGCACTGTAGTAGATACGCCCATGAACTTCACCAAATCAGAATGCAGGGGTGCAAGTCCGTAGGAATCAAAGTATTCGCCTTGGCCTAGGGTGTCCACGTACACAGCCACCCAATGTTTACCGGGTCGAGTACCAGGGTCTGTATTGAGGATGTAGGCTGTTGGGGTAGTGGGGGTGGTGGGAAACACATTGCGTGGAAACAGACCTCGAAAGGGTACCCGAGGATCTCGCTGGAGTATGCCCATCAGCTGCTCTGTATCCATGACTCTAGCTGGCGTAGTCACACAGGACGTTTCTTTGCTGAGCCACGCTGAGAAACGCAGTTCCAACCGTAAGTTTCCTTTCTTGAGCAAGGCCATTTGATGATCGAGTTCCAAGGTGGGCTGAGGTCGAAGGCGAACAAAGTGTACCCACGGCTATAGTCTCGTCGAGTGATGGTATTTCCTTCGTCCTGGTTGTTTTTTCCTGTGGCTGTAAACAGGTTCAGGTAGCTCCGCACATAGTGATGGTTACCAAAATCGGATTGTAACGGACGGGCTGGGATTTGATGGCCGGCGACGTGCAGTGCCAAAAAGTTGATGTTGAAATGTTGAAAGTTGAACGGATTCTCATCCCACTGTCCATTGAAAGCGGTGTTGGTGACACACGCCAGGGTAAGACATTTAGGGAGATCCCCTAGAAATAAATTTTCACGATTGGCCATCATCGTACCTGCTGGCACAGAGAACACCGTGGTCTGTACGCGTCGGATGGGGCACAGGGCTGGTTTTTTCGATAAGGCTTCCATGTGACTCACCAACACACCCTGTTGCAAATCTACCGTACGGACAAACATCTTCTATGATGACCTTGAAACAGGGAGCATCTCCACCGGCCATCAAGGCGAACGTGGGTGGGGAACGGATCAACTTGATCTTGATGGAAACACCGTTCATCATGTAGCGGTCTTGCAGGACCAGATCGGCGTGCAGTCGTACCATCATTTCGACGGACTTGCTAGTGGCTGTAAACTGCCTGCGATGGCCGAGCCCACCATTGGCAATGGTCAAGGCATCCATGCCTCCGGATGTATCCCTGTAGTACAGCGAGGCTTGCAAGTGTGATGTTTTGGCATCTTCGCCGTACGACAACAGCGTCTCGATGTAGGCTCGGTACGGGTACATATTGGTGGACGTACTGACGAGTTTATCGTTCAGACTGATATCCACCTGTTGGAACAAGGAGTGCAACCAAAGATTCACCGGGCCTACCACCGCATCGTCCGCCATGGGCGTCCCGTCGTTGTCCATTATTTTGGCTTTCGCGCACAAGTACGTGTGGAATAAATCCAGGTAGGCCGTATCTTTGTTTTCAATGGTAAATTCCAGGGGTCCCGTACCCGTCAGACTAGCCAGGGGTCGATGTTCTACCCAACGTCCTTCGGCGACACTGGTCTGTGTGGGTGGAATAGTCCACAAATCCAATTCACTGTTGGTAGACGGACACGATTCGGAGTGAATGAATGCCATTATGCGAGATGTCTCTCTTACTCTTCTTCTTCTTCCGGGGTGTGCGTCGTCGGTGTGTCTGTCGTCGAATGACTCTTCGCTCTGCCCGTGGTTGTCTTTTAAGGGATTTGGCGATCAAGACGCTGCCTGCTTCTCGGGCCCGTCGTTTCAAGGCTTGTCGGGATGCCGTGCCTCCCAAGACATCACCGGCCACGTGCAGTCCACTGCATACCGCTTGTTTACCCACCGCGTTGAAGCCCCGTGTCACCAAGGACAAGAACGTTTTTGACGATGCTGCCCAGTATGTTACCAAATCCGTGAACTCGTTGCATGCGTTCACCGCTAAAGATGGGCAAGCCACCTCCCGTTTGTTTCTTGTAGTAGTCGGCATAGCTGGCCGTATGGCACTGGTAGGGCCCGTACATTATACGAGGTGAGAACGTGCTTGTCGGAAATGAAGTGTCAGCACCACTTTCCCTCGTTCGAATGCGACCGGGTGTCCCGTGTCATCTCTTATATCTATCGTGATCGTGTTGATATCGGTGTGTCGTACGGGCAGGTAGAGTATGTGGTTGAAACTCTGGGTGACTTGATCGCGATACTTCTTTCTAATGGGTACCACCCGTAACAGAGGTGAGTTCACATCGCCCACAATATGGCTGTCCACTGCGTCCGAGTAGACGTAGAGTCTGCACATACCTACTTTCATATCCATCACAACGTCAGCGTTGTCGGTGGTGGGACCCGTGTACACGCTGTAAGGCAGACCTAATATTTGCTGTAGCCTAGGACTGAGTTTTCACACCCACGTTGGGACTGAGCAGGATACAGGCCTTGTCGGGTGAAGTTCCCTAGAGGACTAGACCGCGTAGTGGGCTGAGTGTGTGGTGATATGATCCGCCTACCGCTTCTGAGGGTAGATACGGGAGGCTGGCGGGTGAAAAGAGGTAGAGTAGTAGACCGCGTAGTGGGCTGGGTGTGTGGTGATCTGGTCCGCAGCGTCGTAGTAGAGAGAGTAGTGGTGGTGGTGGTGGTGGTGGTGGTGTTGGGTGATTGCACTTGACGTTGAGGTGGGGCAGCACTTGGACGAATGGCGGGTAGGTTGAAACAGGATATCAGGTACGCCAAATCGTAGAAGACTCCTCCAAATAGGGTACCCAGAAGCACTACTACACACACGACGGTACCGACTTGTCCTTTTCGAGTCCGTAGCAGTAAGGGCAGATGTGCACTATCCATGGTACAACCCTACACTGAAGGTTGTAGGCGATGTGAGGTAGAATTTATAGCCGTTTCATGTCACGGGCTGAGACCCAGGAATTAAACGAACTGGGCCAACCTTGCCATTTGACGAAATGATAGGGGATGCCACGTCGACGTTCCGTTTTCAAAATCTTTTCCACCGTCTTTCCCTGTTTTCACCACCGATTGTAATTCTTCCTCGTAAAAACGTGCCTTGCCGTGTTTCTCCTTGTAGATCTTCCAGTTGATAGACGTGTGGATGTCGAGGCTTATGGCGAACGATGACAGTGCTTGTCACTCCAGTTGGGCAAGTAACTTTTCTCAAATTGCCGTTTGACATTACTGATCCGTACCACATCTCCGCCATTGTAACGTTGACGTGAGTGGACTGGGGTACAGCGTACGGCGCACTTGATGTTCGTTGCGTTCTGTCACATCGAGGGGAGCTCGCTGGACACTGCGATGATAGGCTGGATTGTACCCTTGAGGTAGCACATCGATGTACCGTCGGGTGTTTTTGACGGTAAAATACTTGTACATTCGTTCTTTGAAGGTGTGATTGAACCGTTCCACCACGGAGGCTTTGGTCTCGTTGTACGTATGGAAGAAAAACAGCTTCTGTTTCTTAAGAAAGGCTTGAAAGTGGCGGTTGAGAAATTCTGTGCCTTCATCCGTTTGCAAATAGAGGGTTTGCGGCCCGTCCTGAAAATCTGCTGGAACGCACGTACCAGATTCTCTCCTGTTTGGTCCGGATGGATAGTACCCACGCGTACTTGGATAAAATATCGATACAGGTCAACATGTACCGATGTCCATCATTGTGGGGTGCAAATCGACTCATATCGACAAAATCAGCCATTGTGCGTCTACGCCTCCTACGATGACTCGGTTATGGCGAAAGTGGCGTCGGGCTGCTCGATGTAAGCTATAAGTGTCTTGGGTTTTTAACCATTCTCGAACTTCAGTTCGACTGATGCCTTGGGAATGTGCAGCTCGAGCGAGCGCTCCCACAGCGCTATACACGGCTGGACTGGTAGGGTTGTAATACAAATATGTTAACACCTTGTTCACAGTGATACGCCACGTGGATTCCTGCCGCCCAGCTTTACGGATTCCCTTTCGGGTCCCCCACATTTGGGTCCCCCTCATTTGGGTCCCCCTCTGCGTCTTCCTTGCGCTGTTGTGCGTTCGCTTCATGAGTAGACACAGACACTCTAGCCTGTGTGCACCCTATAGATATAGTACTTCATCGACAATGAGGAATACTTTTTCCAAGGCTGCCCATAGATCAGGGTCTTTGTTGACGGTGATTGTTAAATCCGTCCAGGTCACCCAACAACACCCGTTTCAAGGTAGTCCAGCCTTCTGGTGACAAAGAGACACGCGCTTGGGGTTCATACGCACACCAACACCTACTGTCGTCATCGATGAGCTCCACTCGTTTGGGGTACAGCAATAGGGTGCAGCCAGGTGTAAGAGTGCGGGTAGCCACAGAGTTCGCGTCGGGGTACGGTAAGTCGTGGACGTCGGTGATAATAGCTTTCAGCGCCTGCCATAATGCCGGACGGAGTATGATAGGGGGACCACCACGCTCTTCTAACCGGGCAAAAAAAGAATCATCTCTACCACTTCGTAGGTAGACACCTACTCCCACGTGTATGAAATCGACTTCGGACTCTTTTCCCTGTAACAACCGTGTCAATAGAGTCCATCCTGCTAGGGTTAAACATAGCTTCATCTCTCGGGGTTGTTCTTCGATGAGCTGCAGTTGATGGTCATAGACGATCAGGGTGACGTGGGTGGTGAGTTGGAACAAGGCAAGCTCCACAAGTGCTCCTTGCGCTGTCATGGTGGTAAATGACAAAACACTTACTAGGGAGGCCTAAAAAAAATATCGAATGGTCCACGTTATGGTTTTTATTTTTCCATCACCCTTTGTGAAAGTCCGTGATCACCCGGTAGTGTCTATTAAACCCCTAGTCGTATTCGTGCCCCTCTCTCTCTCTGTCTATACGTACACATATACGTTATAGTTTTTTATTTTCCTCCACCTTCGTGAAAGTCCGTGATCACTCGAGATGTAATGTTGTAGAGATACGAATGGATTTAACCGGGAATTTGCCATACCCAATTTTGTGCAAAATGAGAGGATTGTGAGTTGACCCAGGATGCATCACTCGCACCATCGTGAAAGTCCGTGATCATTCGGGGTGTAATGTTATAGAGATACGAATCGATTTAACC
Organism: Hanleya hanleyi; assembly: GCA_036873755.1. Classification (NCBI taxonomy): domain Eukaryota; kingdom Metazoa; phylum Mollusca; class Polyplacophora; order Lepidopleurida; family Hanleyidae; genus Hanleya; species Hanleya hanleyi. The sequence goes on along the minus strand of JAVTVY010022519.1, from coordinate 47,857 downwards.
TGGGAATTTTCCATACCCATTTTTGCGCAAAATGAGAGGATTGCGAGTTGACCCAGGATGCATCACTCGCGCCTAAAATTGAAACAATCAGCGACTCGTAGTTCAACCCTTATGTTATAGAGATATGCATTGATTTAACCTGGGGAATTTGCTATACCAATTTTGTGCAAAATGAGAGGATTCTGACGTGACCCAGCAGGCATCAGTGGCGCCTAAACTGGGCCAATCAGCGACGCGTAGTTCAACTGTAATGTTATAGAGATACGAATGGATTTAACATGGGAATTTGCTATATCAATTTTGTGCAAAAAGCGAGGATTGAAAATTAACCCAGGGTAGTTTGCTGCTCGTGTTATTGGGCCAATCAGCGACGTGCATATCAACAAATGGCGAGGCCGGAGACAGAACCAATGAACGAGGATCGTGCCCGTTTAAATAGCCAATGAAAATCTACTCTAGTTTCAGTATAAAACAAGGGGACACGTGGGGAGAAGCTTCATTCAAACCACAATTCTCATACGCTGAACACGTATATTAAAATCATGAACCGTGTTGCCAAGATGTCGACCACCAAAGGTTCAGCGAAAGAGAGGCGGGAGACGGAAGATTTAGCGAGGGCTGTGAGAGAATATTGGCTAAGTGAAATAAAGAAGTGAACACGGGACAACACGAACGTCACACCGCTCGCCTGTGCCGATTTATATGATCTAGTGACAGGGGCACCGGCCGATCTGCTGCGGCGAGACTGGTTGGACTGCCTGCGAGATGTGTTGGACGAACACCACCACCAACAACAACAAGAGTTCGTGGACATAGCAGACGTGCCACGAATCCCACCAGCGCGCTTTCTGGACGATCTACCGGCAGATTCCTCCTCCACTGATGACGATGCGGAGCGAGAGCCTGGCCAACAATAACAAGAACAACAACAACAGGCTGGCCGATACATATTACACCCTGGCCGGTACTTTTCCGCCAGTTTGGAGTAGACAGGCGAACTCCTCCTGAATAAAACAGGGTAAACAAATTGACCTTAACGGCCCTTTTCAGGGCCACCCCAATCTTACGAAAGGGGAACTTCTAACTTGACACATTCAATTCAAATCAGGTCCTACATGGTGAATCTCCTCTCCTCTATATTCTATGATTACCAATCTCCAACCCCCAAAAAAATCCCTGCCCTCAACGGTCCTTTTCAGGGCCAACCCCTAGCCTTCCAAACAGAGTAGACCTCTTTTTTCAGTGTTCAGGGCCAACCCCTAATCCTTCCAAGGGGAACCCTTTTTCAGTGTTCAGGGCCAACCCATGCAAAATTCCCTCTACCCATCTCCCACACCTCACAACAAAAAAATAAAAAAAATTTACACTCGGCTTTTTTCCGGGCCACCTCGGTAGTGCTCAATCTCCTCACCTCTCTCATTACCAATCTCCCACAGCGAAAACAAATTTTTACACTCGGCTTTTACCGGCACTATTCGGTTACCGTACATTCATACTAATACCTGGGCGCTGTTAGTAGGAAGTTTCCATTTACTAAGTGTTATTTACCTATTGTTACCTAGGTGTGTGCATGTGCGGGAGTTGGTGTTTTTTTGTGCTTTTAATTAGAAGCTTCCTCTTTCGAAAGATCGGGGTGGCCCTGAAAAGGGCCGTTAGGAAGATGTAAGGGGTTACATCGTTCGGGTCAGGTTTTCTCTGCTCTGGACACACACGGGGCATTCGAGGGCGATGAGTTTACACGCTATGGGGTTGTCAGTGGACGTAGGCTCTGGTCTTCGGGCATGTCTGTGAATACAGCAAATACACAAGGCCTGATGTCCGCATGGAAATATAGCGTATTTGGCGAAGCGACTACAGCATTCGACACAGCGTAAATACTGTGGAGCTTTCCATATTGTGTCTGGCGCCAGTCTTCTTCTTATTGCGGTAGAGTATTACTCCATCTCTTGCTGCTGTAAAATAGCCATCTCTTGTTCTTGTTCTTTTTTTTCTCTTTCTGTTTTTTGGTCTTCTCCCAACTCATCTTGTAATGGGGCTGTTAAATAGCCATCTGTTGTTTTTCTTTTTTTCCCCATTCTGTTTCTTGGGCTTCTTCCAACTCATCTTATCGGAGTTGAGCAATCTGTTGGTAGGGACTCACGTAGGGACTATTGCCCACCCCATTAATGATTTCACCGGTTGCTTCTTGGTCTTAGGCTTGTTCTTCATGTTGTTTGAATACATCTTGTAGCACTCGGTCAAACCGTTCGTATTGGAGAGTACTACTGGCGGTGACATCCTCTGCCTCTTCTCCTCCTTCGGCGTGTTCAACATCGATGAAATCGCCCTCTACAGGTTGGTGTTCTTGTTCATCATCTATGAATAGGTCTTGTAATATATGGTCAAGCCAATCTTCGTCGTGATCCATATCGACGAAATCACCCTCTACCGGTTGGTGTTCTTGTTCATTATCTATGAATAACTCTTGTAGTAGATTGTCAGTCACTCCATCAATATCCATGTGTTCCGCCATAGCCATGATGTAGCTGTGAATGAATGGATAGACACTCCGCGCTTTTTATAGTCTAGCCGTAGAGCGCGCGCATGAGCGCGCGGACGTCAGCGAAATCTCGCCATTGAAAGATTGTATTTGCTCTGGCCCGCTGAAATTTTGTGTTTCTTTTCCATATTTAAACCAGTCTCATTTTGCAATAAATGCGAGTTGACGTGTAAAACTTATTTCAACTTGAACTTGGGGAATATCGGGTATCGGTGAAAAATTCAGAAGGCTAGCGGCAGGCTAACCCACTATTTTTAATGATTTTATCGATTTTTAGACCCGTAGGGTTATGGCAGTGGTGGTGTGGAAAACCCGGTAAATTTGAAATAAATCGGTTTACCTCCGTAAAAACACATGAGGTGTGTTCCTCACAGCCTTATAACGTCACCCTGAGAATTTGAGCAGGTTTATCAAAAGAAAAGTAGGAATTTTTATCCTATCACGCTGGCTACGGTAACACAGCACTATACCGTCTGGAGGCAAATGTGAGTACAGCTATGTGTGTCAATGGCTGTGTTACCGTAGCCAGTAAAAATTCCTACTTTTTCTTCGATAAACCCGCTCCAATTTTCAGGGTGACATTATAAGGCTGTGAGGAACACACCTCACGTATTTTTACGGAGGTAAACCGATTTATTTCAAATTTACCGGGTTTTCCACACCACCACACCCATAACCTTACCGGTCTAAAATCGATAAAATCATTAAAATATTGGGTTAGCCTGCCGCTAACCTTCTGAATTTTTCACCAATACACGATAAGTTCTCCAAGTTCAAGTTGAAATAAGTTTTACACGTCAACTCGCATTTATTGCAAAATGAGACCGGTTTAAAGATGGGAAAGAAACACAAATTTCAGCGGGCCTGAGCAAACACAATCTTTCAATGGCGAGATTTCGCTGACGTCCGCGCAACAATGGCGGATAATGGCGTTCACCTTCTGGTGTTTTCGGGCGCTCTACGGTTAAACTATAAATAACGCGCAGTATCTCGTCTGCTATCCATTCATTCAGAACTGCATCATGACTACCAGACGGACGCTATTCAACACGATGAACCCACAAGATCCTAGCGAACATAGGGAAGTGATCCACACAAGTGGAGAAGACAACGACCAACATGTTACAATAATTACCAGCTTACAGCGGGTGCATGAACATCATATTGCTGATACGTTGAGACGGCGAGGTGCACAACAAGAGCAAGAGATAAGGGACGCTATGGAAGAAGATGAAGATCAAGTAACAGACGATGAAGATCTCCCCGAGGTGGAGTGGTTAAATAGTAGACCCCCAGCAACTACAGCGGCTACCACAACGATGGCTACCCAAACGCCGGCTACGGCAACAGGAATGACAACACCACCACCAACACCTCTAGCAGAAATCGTGCGCCTGAACGCACAGATTGATCAATTAGAAGAGGACAAGTGTAAACTACGTTTATAAATCCATCTGAACTATGTGTAGCATCGAAGAGACCATGTACGCCTTCTTCACGTGCGGTCACCTATGCATATGTTCCGTATGCTTGGTATCCCTAACATGTATAGGGGGGACGTGCCAGTGCAGTGGGACGGAAGAACTGCTTTTGAAAATACGATGCCCTGTGTGTAGGACGTGGGTGGTAGGCGTGAAAAACATTTTCCGCCCGTAACAGTGTGATGACACTTTCCAAAGCCCCTTTTCAGGGCCACCCCAATATTTCCAAAGAAGAAGCTTCTAACTCAAAGCACAAAACACCAGCTCCCATCACCAATATGCAAACCTAAGGTCTTCACCACAGTAGACTCTTAGTGTTGATTTTTTTTAACACAATTATCTTTGCAAAGAATGAACACTAACACACATTTTGAATTTCTACTATTTTTATTAACACAGTAGAATGAACGTCTTCACCACAGTAGACTTTGGTATTGAATTTTTTAAATACAATTATACGCTATCAAGGCGCTTAAATGAACGTAGAATGAACATAGAATGTAGGAATTCGGTAATGTCTGAATGTTCAATGCAACAAGACTTGTGTGAAATGTTCAATATTTATGCAACAAGACTTGTTTGTACTCGTCATCGTCTTTGACTCTTGGTATTGAATTTTTTAATACAATTATACGCTATCAAGGCGCTTAAATGAACGTAGAATGAACATAGAATGAACATAGAATGTAGGAATACGGTAATGTCTGAATGTTCAATGCAACGATACTTGTATGAAATGTTCAATATTCATGCAACAAGACTTGTTTGAACTCGTCATCGTCTTTCCGCCCCTGGTGCACGTAGATGAAGGTCGCAATCTGTTCACGTGGAATTCTGGGTGGACAGGCAGCTTCCAATGCCTGGGCAATTTGTACGACGTTTACGTCCTGTAGTGCCTCAGTGATGAGCGCGTCTGATGGTATACTATTGTCCACACACGTATGCGTGTTGAAGAGCCCGTTCTTGCGTATCCAGCAATGTGCAGGCGGTATGAACAAGTGTCGAATGCGAGGTCTGAGATCATCCAGGAATGTGTCGATGTACTTCCTATAAATATACTGAGACACCATGAATTTCAGCTGTGAGACTCTGTAGCTTCCGCCACGCAGGTATGTTCAGGGTGACGCCATGAGAACAAGGAATACGTTTTTGCGTATCTGACCTCATTTTCCATTTCCGAATATGCACGAGGAGCATGTTTTTGAATGTAGAACAGGTGACAAAGATGTCGTCAACCACATAAAATTTCGCTTCGTCACTCCCCTGGTGGTCAATGACCACATCAACGGCGTAATCAATGGCCTGTACTCTTATCCAGGTGTGAACGTCAAGGCGATATGCTTAGGTAGTTTGTCGTCCCAGGCCGGTGCGTTAAAATGCACTTCCTCTTCTTTGACACTCACAGTTAAATAGGGAGAGAGCTCCCAAGTGTTCATGTGGGCCGCCTGGTAGGCCTGCTGAATAATGTCATTGATCTCCTGCACAGACATAGGAAGTAGCACCTCTTCTTCCGCTTGCTCAAGCACTTGCTGGGGCACTGGCTGAAGCACTTGCTGAGGTATTTCTAAAGGTGTTAGTCGGGGCCGTTTGGGTAGTGCACCGTGTTTGGCAGGTAGATCGGACTCTTGGTGCGTACGTCTGGTAGCTGTACGCTCTTCGGCGATGTCCATGTCCATGACTAAGATATTATCTTCTGAATCCTGGGCTTGAAGTAGATCTGCTAGTTCTTTATTTCCCGTCTTCTTCAGCGCCTCCACGAAGGCTAGAAATGCATAGGGGCCACGGCGCAGTAGATCGTCGATGAGGGCTCTGTTTTGTCGTGAAGTGGTCTTCAGCGCCATGATATCTTCGACACCGTGTTTAACCCTATCTGGCCTGGGCTTTTTGGGACCTGTCCAGGCCTAGAGGGGCCGAAATGCCCCCCCCCAATTATTTTTCTTACCCCTTGACCTAGGGAGCTGAAACTTATTACACTATACCCTTGGATCAAGCTCTATCAGAAAATGTAAAAAAATCCAAGATGGCCGCTTTGGTGACGTCACAGTGACGTCATTTTTAAAAGCGGCATATTTTGGTCGATTTTTCGTTCGGATTTTCCGAATTTTGTATTTTTACAATTTCAACAGAAAAACTGCATGAAAAAATAGCAAATATTAATGTGATATGAAATAAAATAGTTTCTGCCCACTTTTCATCGCGGAAAAGCATAAATTTTGAAGAAATATGACAAAAACATCACTTTTCTGGTACACCACGTGGCCGCCATCTTGAATTTTCCCATGATCCTCTGCTCGGGGGGTTATGCAAATTGGCTCAAAATGACCCCAATAAGATAAACTATAAAGTCAGGCTGGTCAGTAGCTGCTAGGGTGAAATAGGCTGTGAAGTTGCACTGGTAAAATGAAAATCTTCTCCACGTCTCATGCTCCAGTGAGGCCCTCCTCTCGTCCGAGTGGTTCAGGCAAACAGGCTGGTCAGGCAGGCAGGCTGGTCAGGCAGACAGGTAGGTGAGATAGCTCTGTTGGGTAGTGCAATGAATAGACCAACTCCCTAAAAATCGCCCCTTTTATACGTTTTTTCCCACAATGGCGGTCAATGGCGGTCACCTTCGGGTCTTTCCGGATTATCCGTCATTATCCGCCATTTTGGAAAATGGCGGTCAATGGCGGTCACCTTCGGCTCTTTCCGGTGTATCCGCCATTATCCGCCATTTTCCAACAATGGCGGTCAATGGCAGTCACCTTCGGGTCTTTCCGGTCGGTCAACATATCCGCCATTTTCTCATAATAGCGGCCGGGAAAAACCCCAGTACATCAAAAAATACGGAGAGACACAGACTATTACAAGCGTCTAGTCCGTCATTCATAATCCAGCCGTCGTCCATTAGAGAATATCCGCGTCCATAATCCAAAGACCTATTCCATTTTCCACATAACAGTATTAGCACCAAATTCAAAAAGACAATCATAGTATACATAAACATAGGCTTGTTTCCTGCAAGAGAGAAGCGGTCAACAGTTTTCAATGATGCCGGCAAGACATCATGATGTTCCAAAAATATCAAATCCGTATCGCTGATCAGTATTCTTAATCCATAATATTCGTTATAGAGTCATCTAAAAAAAAAGATGTATCTCAGTCACGCTTTGATTGTGACTGTTCATATGAGTACCATGAGGATCTTGAAGTACATGGGTTCATACGGCCCCTAGCCCCGGGTTAAGCGGAATTAGACACAAGTTACGAAACGTAGCGCCATAGATCTTGCACGCTACGTTCGTATTTTGCTATCAGCATGCGATATGTATCACCAAATTTGAGAAACTTTGAGTGGAGGCGCTTGGTGGAATAGCCCTGTTTTATAAGTTTCTGCAACAATGTTTGTGACGTTGATTAAAATCGTCACATTTAACACAGGATCTAGCAAATGCTACTAAGCGAGATATGTATACGCCATATGCAGGTCCCACTGGAATATTACTGTCCAGAAAGGGATAGTTTACGATGTCGAAATTGTAATCATCTCTTTGTCATAAAGTCGACGAGAGAGAATGCCCGCTTCATTTTTATAGAGATGTAGATCTAAATATGATGTGCCTGTAGGGCTATCTGTAGTTTCCTTCAAATCCAGTGAAGGTGGATATATATCCTTCACTGCGTCATTTATATAGCGATTATCCACAGCGAGAAGATCGTCTATATAGCGTTTGGTGAATCATCCAAGTTGCCACATGAACAGGTACAATAAAAGCGTACCTGAGATACAACACATATCACTAATCGTTAGATTCTTGGTATGTGCTTTAGAATAGGTTAACCAGAGGACTATTCTGTGAAGTCATGTGACGCAGTCAGTATGTCAGCACCTCTTCCCACTTCCCTTATATGTGTTGTAATTTTTTTCTGTATATGGCGAGATTCTGCTGGTGGATGTTTCGTCCCCGAGGCCCGCACCCTGTACAGACCTTTTGGTCTTTGATATATGTTGGCACTTGTGGGAAGTTGATGCTGGGTCGACATCGGGCCTTACAGACTAGTCTTTTGTGTTAAATGCCGTCATTTACATCTGACGACGATACAGCTCACTAATCTCCAATATACGAGCTGTCACAGCGAAACAGCTCACCAATTACCAGCATACGAGTTGTCAGAGCATTTCCATCATAGCTCTCTAGATTTGTATCTAATACCGCTTATGCCGGTGCTAGGGGCCGTGTGGTCATATCATCCAAGTTGCCACATGAACAGGTACAATAAAAGCGTACCTGAGATACAACACATATCACTAATTTTGCATATAGTCACATTCATAAGAGAACAGATACAGGTCGGCCAACAGGGGTGCACAATTAGTACCCATTGGAATACCTATATGCTGCTGATATATTGTGTTGCCAAATTTCACATAGATATTTTTAATGAGAAATTCAAGCAACTCTATAAACAGAGAAACATCCCATGAATGATATCTCTTGTATGTAGTCGAGCTAAAGAATGCTTTATGGCTTCCGACATTAATATATCTACGATCAGTTTTCTTGAACACAGATACCTTTTAATGAACTTATACGGTCAATAAGGTCCTGATGAGGGATTGTAGTATAGAGAGTCGAGAAATCCCATGTGGATACATGTCTGTACAGTATGTGACCTTTAGCATCAAGTTATTCCGTAAGACATTGAGTTTTTCAATATCCACATACATTCAACGCCAGAGTTCTTAGAAATAGTGGCGCAATACCTTTCCCAAAATGCTTTTACCTCCTGTAGGGCCCTCGTCAATAGGGTTGAAAGAAGCTTGGTGGTGCAGCTTCTAGAACCAGCTATGAATCTAGCTTTGTATGGTGATTTATGCATTTTGGGAGTCCAGTATATTTTTCGTATGTCGTTATGATTGGTTGGAAGACAAATACCTCTTTCCCTGAGAAACTTTTTGTGATTGTTAAATAAATCTTCCAGAGTAAATGCAGTTTGGGAGTAAGTAGACGTATTTGATGAAGATATGTATACACTCAATTCTTTAACCAGCTCCTGGCAATAGTAATATTTACATATGAATATTATATTATTCGGAGCTTTGTCTGCTGGGACTATGACGAATTTACTCTGGAGATTTGCTAGAACTTCTTGCGAATTGAGGTTTCTCAGAACTTGTTTTGCTTGGGGAAGAGTACTTCTGTCAATATGGCGGATTGTTTCAACGACCTTGCTCTTGGTGAGATCCAGCCAATCAGCGAGTACTGTAGGTTCAACTTTTTCTCGCTTAGACCAATCAATAAAGTACTGTTCCAATGCAGACAGGACTATCTTCTGGTCGGCCTTCAGATTTATTCTTCTTGTCTCTCTATATTTAGGTCCCTTCATCAGGAGTAATTTCAGATCCTTATCACTCACCACATCAAGGTCACCAGTCACAATATGTTTGCATGGTGTATAGATAAAGTTCGACGATTCACAATCACAACTATAGCCTCCTGACGTGTATAAGTTCCAGTCAAACTCCTGGACAGCATTGGAGTAATTGAATATTTTGGTGGCTATAGATTTAGTGTACTTATGTGAAATGCAAGGAGGTTCTGTGAACTTAAAATAGTTTGGTACAGCGTTGCGTACCTCTGGATCATTCAGGATTCGAGGTAAATTCGAAATTGTAATCATCTCTTTTGTCATAAAGTCGACGAGAGAGAATGCCCGCTTCATTTTTGATAGAGATAGAGATCTAAATAAGATGTGCCTGTAGGGCTATCTGTAGTTTCCTTCAAATCCAGTGAAGGTGGGTATATATCCTTCACAGCGATACGGATTTGATATTTTGGAACATCATGATGTCTTGCCGGCATCATTGAAAACTGTTGACCGCTTCTCTCTTGCAGGAAACAAGCCTATGTTTATGTATACTTTTGTCTTTTTGAATTTGGTGCTAATACTGTTATATGGAAATGGAATAGGTCTTTGGATTATGGACGCGGATATTCTCTAATGGACGACGACTGGATTATCAATGACGGACTAGACGCTTGTAATATAGCGATTATCCACAGCGAGAAGATCGTCTATATAGCGTTTGGTGAATGAGAAGGAACGGGCTTGAATGGATCGGGTTTTGAAAGCGCCTGCATATAGTCATATTCATAAGAGAACAGATACAGGTCAGCCAACAGGGGTGCACAATTAGTACCCATTGGAATACCTATATGCTGCTGATATATTGTGTTGCCAAATTTCACATACATATATTTAATGAGAAATTCAAACAACTCTATAAACAAAGAAACATCCCATGAATGATATCTCTTGTATGTAGTCGAGCTAAATAATGCTTTATGGCTTCCGACATTAATATATCTACGATCAGTTTTCTTGAACACAGATACTATTAATGAACTTAGACGGTCAATAAGGTCCTGATGAGGGATTGTAGTAGAGAGACATGTCCAAATGTCACGCTCCATTCACCCAAACCGGAAGTGACGTCATTTTTATATCCGGGTGAAAGTTGCGCTAATTTACGCTTACACTACTACTATCATGGCTTGATCGAATCGTTTCTGGCTGTTCAGATGAGCATAACCTAGATTTTTTTGAACTCGTGAAATTTGTTATTATCTATAGCATCCCATAAAGCATGAAATAACTTTCTCACATAGGCAGAGATAGAGGGTACAGTAACACTCGTTCCATCGGTGTACACCCCGCCCGCTTGGTAGGTGGCCTTTAAATTGAAGCTAAAGGCGTGTCTATCCATGCGCAATCCTTGCTGGTTTAGCACTTCGCGTGGCCGGCTATGTATGTAACACTGAGCAACATTCAAAACGGCGCAACAATCGACCTCACGCACGCGCTCAAGAACCAAAACGGACAATACAAGTTAGCACTGCTCGAGCTCACTTTCTACCCACTATGGGAGAATGTTCCAGCCGGAACTAGCTTCTCTGTCCGCGGAAAGCTTGTGGTTGTCCCTAGCGGTTATTACAATGTCTGCTCCCTTAATAAAGAGGTCTTCAATTACAAGCGTCTAGTCCGTCATTCATAATCCAGCCGTCGTCCATTAGAGAATATCCGCGTCCATAATCCAAAGACCTATTCCATTTTTCATATAACAGTATTAGCACCAAATTCAAAAAGACAATCATAGTATACATAAACATAGGCTTGTTTCCTGCAAGAGAGAAGCGGTCAACAGTTTTCAATTATACCTCCTAAAGCCGATAATATAGCTAAAGGCGTGTAGCCACACGGGGCGGGCCTGGAGATAAACCATGCCACTGGTCGACTGAAGTTGACGACCGACAATAGCAAACAACTACTTGGCCTTGCGCGGCTTCTGGGGTTCTCAGATCCTGACAGTACCCTTACTGGGACAGTGCAGGGCGACAGCTTCCCCACACTAGCACCCCATAAAGAAGTGTTCGCTCACCTGGGTGAGTTGAACACATCACACAATCTAGTGGGGAAGGCAGTCGAGACGGCTGGCACCAGCACTGCGTACCCTTGTGTGGCCTACTCTTCCACTCTTCTGAGAGCTATATCTGTGACCGGTGAAGGAATAAACTGCGGAAAAACTATTTCTTTCCCTAATCCACAGTATAAGCCACTAATATCTGGCCCTATCCCGCAGCTAACGTTCTCCCTGTTAGATACGTCAGATACACCAGTAAAGACCGCTTATATGAGTGTAACTCTTGATAATCATCCCTGACAACGATGGTTGAATCCACAGGACCCAGATGCAGTGATTTGGCCTTAAGCGATGTTGCTGATACCATGGGGATTGGCGAGGCAGGTTACACCGGCCGCCTATACGGCTTTCAGTTCAGAAACGGCTTATACCATCGAAAGAAGCTTACGCCAGGAAGAAACACAGATGTAAGTTTCAAAGACCTTGAAGATATTAACACGGGAAACACACAGACGCAGGTGAGATATAGCCTCGTTAAAACGGAAAAAGGACAATGGACTTTCGCCGAAAGTGACAATGTGGGCTGTCTCATTGACCTTAATGTGGTCGAATCGGGAGTACAGATCGATAAAGCCGGGTTTGTGAGAAAGGTTTTAAATCGAGGTACGGCATTCCTGTCTTACGGTCCGGTTGAAAACAACGTCAAAATACACCTCCAGGACTGGAAATTCTATTTAAGGAGCACTGATCCTCGAGGGGCTCTGGTAATAAATACGTCGTTACGGATACCCGCCCTGACCACTCTTCCTTCAGACTCAACTATCGTTGCTGCAATACTGTTACCGCCCACTCCCGCTCACGATAGATTCGTGGACATACTGCCAGATCTCCAGGTAAAGTGGCAGGATAAGCACGCTGATCAAGATTTGCGGAGTTTCTTTGCTCTCAGCGCAGTTAAAAAGCCTGTCGTGCATCTGTCGTTAGAGGGCGTAACTACACGAGTAGGGAACGATGTGACAGTGGGCAACATCTTCCTAGCTGAAGGCGTCGGCTTAAAATCTCTCAAGGTGTTCAACCGGCCCTCGGATAACCTTGAGCTAGAGATAATTGACAACAGCATATAGATTTATCATGGGACTATATCCAACATTGTACGGGGCCGAATCCGCGCATGACTACAGGCTAAAGCACATCTGTGATATCCAGCTTGAACTCTCCCAAGATCGTGATTCTCGGTCGAGTTTGTACAAAAAATACCGCAAAGCGGTGAATGCTCTAGATGGCGTTGACTCTGCGCTTGCCACAGTGGCTTTGGGCCTCGGCGAGACTGGGGTCGGCCTCTTGTCGACTATTATTGCCGCACCCGTTGTTGTGGCACTTGAAGTCTCGGCTCTTTCGAGTGGTTTGGCTGGAATAGCTTGCAAGTTCATATCTCGACGCCTGACCATCAAAGCTAAAAAAACACGATGAAATTCGCGTCCTAGAGTCTTCAAAATTGGATTCCATCGCAGATGTTATCTCGCAAGCACTTGTGGATAACAAGATTTCTGATAGCGAATTCCGACACATCCTAGCGGAGAAATCTAAATATGATGCAATGAAAAACGCTATCAGGGCTAAATCGTTGAAAGCATCCCATATCAGCCAGGAAGAAAAAAACGAACTTCTGAAGCAAGGCAGGGAGGAAGCAAGGAAACAGTTTGCCAGGGCAATCGAGATAGAGTCACGATAAACTGCTTTCTACAGGCGGATTATTAAAGACTCCATGCGCAGCCCCTGCCACCCGGAACCGTGCACTATGCGCCGTGGGAACCACTACAAAGTCCGCACGAACACCCCTAGTAGTTAGGCCTTTTCTTCGGCGCATTAGTATATCATGTTAAAGCCATGTACATTTCTCACAACCTGTACCAGACTCAATCCAATGGAAAAGCCAGCCAATTCCAAGGCAGAGGAGCAATCGTTGAAGATTGACGAAAAGGTGCCGGTTCCCGCTCGACTCCCCAAACGAGTTACCAAAAGATACCCGCTTATAGCTATGGAAATGATAGATGATTTCTTCAGTGTGGGTTATAGCTCAACCAGAGGAGAGCCCGGAGATCTCCGCTACCATCCCTAGCGATGCCTGACCTGCCTTGAAGGTGTATGCTTGGCCGGATGTGATCTTTGCACGAGGAGAGAGGAAATTTTCCAGTGGGCGAAGTGAATTGAACATGGGGCTGACACTGCAAAAAGCATGTCGTCGATCGATGGTAAAATGCTAGTCAACATGGTCTACCATGCCGCTGTCGTTAGCGGCTTAGCGATAGGTTATGCTCGTCTGGGCAAAATAGTTTGGAAAGGCCCTGCCCCCAAGTTTGACTTCACCGGCTATGACGTAGGAATGGTTATTGCAGACATCGGCCTGGCCATAGCAACGAAAAACTTGCTCATTAAGCAAGGAATCCTCCCTGCTGACATATTGAAGTAGGCACTCTGTCGCATTTACAAGAATTAATCTCGACCATTCCCCTTCAAGCTTGCATCATTTTTCCTAGAAATCTCCTTAAAATGTCGAAAAATGCTCAAATTAGGCTCAATTTCCAGACAAAATCTGTAAGAGAGGGGCTTCCCCTCTCAATGAAGCCGATACCCCACTCAACATGTATTAAATGTAGAGAAAAAAATCGATAGTAACCTACATAAAACAAACTGGATATTCTGGCCACTCTTTCTCGGATTTTCGAAAGAGTCTGATCTATGAACGGATTCCACAGAAAAAGCCCGGCCCCTAGAGGTCCTCTAGACATCCCCACGCTGTCTGCTCTTCCCTCAACCTGTACAAAAAAAGTTCATTCGCCCTCCCCCCCCCACTGCTTCTTAAGTGGCTGCTCGACAAAAACAATCTCATACAATCTTAAAACCTACACAGTCGATCAAAATATATTTCAATACCTTCTAATGCTGACAGAGCCTTGGCTTCGGCAGCGAATATCGAGCTTTTACCTATTAGTCGAAAAGTTTTAGTTTTGGAACTAAAAATAGTAGCTCACGCTACTCTGTCACTATCTTTAGAACCATCCGTATAAATAACCCGATGCGATTGATATGTTTCTCTCAATAGACCAAATTCTGATATATACACTGTCAGACGGATTGGACCACCCTGTATGGAACGTGGGATATTGTAAACAAAGAGATTGATAACTCCGTTGTATGTGAGACGTACAACATTCGGTCACATATACTTGACGTTATACAAATATAATGTATATCGTAATTTAAACAATGTTTGACTGAGCGAGAGAAAGAGATCTAAATAGAGAGAGAATTAAGACTTGACGTCGTGTTCAGCAATACTTCAGCGATATAGCGATGATCAAACAAAATTAGATGTATTCCATCAAAAATAAGTTAATAACTTAGCAATCCAGAAGTAATCAACACAACACACCAAAAACAGGTACATACATTAAAGTTTATACAAGCAGATTATTCTGAGATAACCTAAAATACAGTCTTATTTACCCGTCCAAACTAACTGCCTAATATAAAAACTTACAATCTTTGAATCTATACAGACCACCAGAATATGTTTCACTGCGAGATTTTCATGGCATGGAATACACCTTGGGGTTGGTTATTTTTTTTTTTGGTAAATGTTCGTGAGATAATCGTGTTTGGTCGATTCTACATCGCCAGATTATGGCTTGATGGAAATATTTCCAGCTGCTCAGATAAGTATATCCTACATTTTTTTGGAACTCATCATCTCGTTTGTTATTATCCACAGCATCCAAAAAAGATTGAATCAGCTTTCTTGCATATACACAGATAGAGAGTCTAAATGGGATTCTAACAGGATCAACCTCGTTATCTAGGGCTGCCTTAACCATTTCATCAGTTTCAGTGTTTCCTTTGATGCCAGCGTGGCCAAAATGTGACAGTGAAAAATAACAGTGAAAGCGTTACTGTAACTTAAACATGGAAGTAAGCTGAAAATATTCCCTCTTAATTCAGTATATTCGCACTGTTGGAAATGAACGTTACATACACTCTTCTACAGATTTGTTATCCGTGGATTATGTGTGGAATGTTACTATTACTACCACCTCTGCGGTCGCATTTCCATACATAACTCGAATGAATCTTTATATAAACTACAGAGAACCATGGAACTTCTTCCAGTTTTGTTGTTGCCTGACCACAATGAATTTTCAGTTTGGCAAACAGTCATTCCCATTATTTACGTCATACAAATACATTGCTCTCAGCGCGTGTATATGAATAAATCAATCCAAAGAACCAATCAGTTGGAAGTTCCATTATGCTTTGCAGTTACCATAAAAAATTGTTACGTTATATCTCAGGAGTCACGTGATTGCATGGCGTCCGAGTTGGCGAGTGATCCGGCCAGTTGCAGCACATTATTAATCGACATGAAGACGAATGAATTTGAGAAAATTTCGACAATTTTGCCTTTGTTCAACTACTGCCTTCGTTTTGTTCAACTACTGCCTTCGTTTTAGGAATATGGCTGAACTGTAACCCCATGGAATGCCCTTTAGTGGCACGAGAGCATGTCATTGATTTCTGAATGATAGATATCCAATCAATGAGATGGGAAATTCGGCTGGCGGCCAATCTTTATTTGCATGGCACCAACGTCGGGCGAAAAATAGGACTAATCGCTAAGTTAACGGAGGCTAGGTACTTACAAGATATCAGCTGCCTACACTTTTATTTGTCTATCGGCGAGTACAGGTACAGACAAAAAAGTACGCAGTTACAGGCGTTGTTATGTAGAAAGGCTATTTTTGTATTTTTTCGAGAAATTATATACCCTCATTAGACTGACAAGCCACCGGGGAAATATCTGAAACGAAATAATTTGTTCCAGTTGGGAAAATTATATAAGGTCGTATCCAGTAATATTTCAGTAATATAGCGAAGAGGAAATAAAACCACGTCAACTATCGATTGTAATTCGCGGTGAGTGACTACGTTGTCTCCCTTTACAGTAGCTCCTGTCTCGAAGCACTCGCGTCGGCTGCCTCGCGTTGATTACTCCTCGGGCATTATTTTGACAACAAGTAGGCCTATTTTAATTTGTAAGGTGAGCTTCAGCGGCTGTAGTTCTAAATTAGATGGCTTTCATTTTGCGAACAGCTTATATTTCATCGTAATCAGCGACGATCAACTCCAATAAATATTAGAAATGTGTGACTTCACAAGTGTTTTAAATTTTGTAAGCAGCAACAACATAGGGCCAAAGTTGTTCACAAGAAGTCCTTTCTCACATAATTTGCCTATGGAGACATAGTTCAGAAAGGGTGATGCTTCGCCCAATATAGATTTCGCTGACCCCATATACTTCTGTATTCGGTAACTGACGAATCGTGCGAATCGTAATAATTTGAGGAACCTGTATTGGATGATCATAGAGGGAAGTTAACTCTGCTCGTTTGACTACTGTCTCGGCGCTAATTACATCCATGTAACTATACGGATGTGTTCCGTCGGGGTTGTATGCTAATGAAAATGAAACACAAGTCGCATATATGTTCAACTCCAATACGAACTTTACTGTACGAACAAGTAACGATACAAACATATAACAAATCACAGTCGGTTGAGTATGGAGCCTAAACTAACTGGTCCTCAGTATCGGTGCAACCATGCACTGGAATGATTTCAATTACAGTCCTGCAATATTTATGCATGATGACACAATAGTAAGACTAAACCAACCTATAATTCACAGTTGGAAACAACTGATTGAAACAGGTTTTGACATATCATTTCATTTCATAAACACACACAACATCTAGCATATTGCTGTCTATAATTCAGTTCAGACAGGAAAGCTGTTACGGCACAGAGACACCTGAAATCACAGGTATTCATGTGTCGACTATCTGAGTGTCTGACATATCTTACATATAACAATATATCAGTAATTATCATATTATAGTTCACACTACTGAATACAATCACAGTATAACTCGTGTCATTTCGTGCACAATAAACACGTAATTAGTGTATGATAAATAGGTAATTAATTAGAATTTTAAGTCTAATATAGATTTTTATTGTATTCTGCATTGTGTTGAAATTCCGTATGGGACTTTCGCAGCAAATTGGACTCAACATTGTATAACAACCTCATATAATTTCATTATGATGTAATGATTTTCCATTCGGAACCCACTATTTAATATGCAAGATTGGCATTCCACTTAATATTCCATGACGAACATAAGTGGTAGTAGTAGTAGTAGTAGTAGTAGTAGTAGTAGTAATTGTTTAGCCCTATCTGGCCTGGGCATATTCGGACTGGGGGGGGGGGGGTCCTCCCTAATTATTTTTTTACCCTTGAGCTAGGGGGCTGAACGATTTGTCGAATTTTTTTATTGATGCAATTTCTCCGCAAAAACTGCATGATAAGTTAGTAAATATTAATGTGACGTGAAATAAAATAGTTTTTGCCCATTTTTCATCGCGGAAAAGCTGACATTTTGAATAAATATGACAAAAACATCATTTTCTGGTACCCTTCGTGGCCATCATCTTGAATTTTTCCATTATAATGCATTAATATAATATAATATAATATAATATAATATAATATAATCACATTCCCGGGATGTTCTTAACTTACCAAGTTGACGTATCTTCATGGCGTTGTAGAAAATATAAATACCTGTTCCATATAATAATCATAACATGAACTTTACATCCAGTGAGGTTAAACTCGGCTTTTCATAATTCTGAGTTACTCATTGTTAATTATCTCCACACATACAACGCGTAATGTATAGTTCCAATTCAAATTCATTACATTTCAAACCAATTAGAATGGTAGCCCATGGAGTTGGCATTTACTTATTCCTTTCCCCGTATATCTGAGCCACATTTCTTCACTTTATAAACAGAAATAAGGTAAGTTTACCGCCACCAAGTCACATTCATACATTTAACACTAACTCTAATTTGCCTTGTCGCTGGAATTCTAATCGGTTACTCTGTTGCATGAATAGTCTCCGGTTGATCGACGGAGTTCTCACCACAGTCCGAGCACGTGCTTACGTAAAAACAGTTTTCACTTGACATTACATATTTTGGACTAACGCCTTGTACATTCTCTTCTTCAAGATAGAATTTGAGTTTTGAAATGATACGAAGTTCAGCTTGAGAAACGCATTTGGGCTAACAGATTTTGGACAAAATAATTTAGAATTAAATCTCGAAAGCGATAATTCAATTTCTCGTCATCCGCGATACATATATGCGTCTTGCCGGGGCGTATGATATATTTGGTTTTAGAGCGAAATAAAGGGGAAGTGTGATGTCCTTTCATCGGCGTATATATTGGCGTTCATCATAGCTCTCCCTTAAAAGTGATACAACATAAAGTGTCAAGTGTCATCCAGTTACAAGTAGCGCTGTAAGGCGATATAAAAAAATTTCCAACTAGAATAAGAGTTTAAAGAACGACGAGACGGGTAGTTGTGTTCCTCAATTTCGAGCAGGAAATCCGTATGATTGCGCCTTCTTTCTTCCCCTACTCCTCTTTGTCCACAATGGTTTAAGACCAGCGGAAACTAAGCTGTTGTTTGTACATAGTTCACCCTGACTTAGTGTTGGTAGAAGTGGCTATACTGTCCATGCGGCGGGATTTCTTGCCATCTCCCCTTCTTCTTGCGAATAACGACAGCATGTACTCCTTGACCGGGCGAATCCTCAGGGTGAAGATCAGCGGATCAATAATTGTACTTAACTGGTAAAAGATCCCTGTTGCAGCAAAGGCGTTGATGTTGAATCCAGGCAGTCCTACCTCCTCTAATTCCCGCCAGAAGAACAGAGACTGGATAATAACCGGCAGGTAACAGCAAAGGTAAGCCATATGCACAAAGCAAAATGTCATTGATAACGACGTTATTGTTCTGTGGTGCTTGATTCGTGTGCGTCATCTTGTGTCGAAGTCGACTCTGCTTGATGATCAAACACATCAGGATAAGATATAAGATAATGGTCGTGAAAATACCAAAGGCTGCCAATACGGGTCCCATTTTTGGATAGAAGAAACCGCGCTCTGAAAGTATGTTGATCAGGTAGCAAAAGTGATCACGAACGAGGGCGGATTGTTGCATGATGTCTACTGTACTGGCGATGATATGTAATGTAAGAATTCCACCCCATGATGCACCAATTATGGCGACTTTTTGCATTTTTGTGTACACATGGGCGTGGTAAGATAAAGGGTATAGAATGGACGCTAACCTATCTATCGCCACTGCTATTGCATTGTATAGATGTAGGTGCACTATGAATGTCTTCACCGGCAGGCTTGCTGCATAAGAGCAGATGATGGATAATATAGGATCGACCCCGAATGCAATAAGAATGTACGGCAGGGATCGGCATCCTATGGCAATATTGAAAAAGATATTTGTCAGAAGTATGTTTTGAATCAGAAACCTACATTTTATGGAATCAGTTGTTTTGGACCGAAACACCTTCAGTAATGTCACATTGGCAATCAAAGCCATTATCACCAATACACCGCTCACTGAAAATATTACATACGACGAGATATCGAGCTTTTGAACGAAAACCGCCGTTAGTTGTTCCTCACTTCGATTACTGCTGGTGTTTGCAAATGACCAATCTGTAAAATTGAATACGAGAGAAGGCGTTGAGTTAAGTGTCGTGTTCATGCCACCATCCATTATATCTGGTCTTCTGTAAGGAAGCAGATTTCCTGGAAAATAAAAGAAAAACTTATTTATTTAACACAAATGTACTTCATCATACTCTTCTCGGTGACTGGTATCCGGTTTGGCATACCCGTATTTTTTATTTTGATTAATCCCAAACCCAGTAAATATCCTTCCTGTATGCTTATGGCAAATACGCCGAGATCTTTGACCGTGTTTATTAGCATCAAAACCCCATCTGAAATATACATCCAATAAAGAGAATCGTTTCGTAAAGGCTAAACTGTTTCGAATGATGCCGCCGCCAAATCATCGTATTATACGATGGACAGATTGTGAAGCTTTTTTGCATATACCGAAAATTACAAGCTTCTAATCCGTCATTCATAATTCAGCCGTCCAAGAGCTAGGACACATTTAATTGTACGTCGGAGGCCAAAAGGTTTGAGCATGTTTTCTAAATCAGAATTCTGTACTGAATCTGAAAATGTGTCTTTGATGGTCGAAGCTGCAGCATTTCAGATGAAAAATGCAATTTTTCGTTTTTATTTGCCAAATTGTTAACGAAATTGATAAAACGAATGTATAATTATCAAATATACCGCTCCATATTTGGCTCCCAATTAAAGGTGCTGAGCTGCTCCAACAATACACTTGAGATAAAGCCATATGTAATTGAATACAGACGTCTCACGCGATTATTTCTTCCAAAATGAGGTTAAAATTGTTCAAATTCATAAAACATATCTCTAGAATATTGGGTATTCAACAATACCAAATATGACAATGATCACCCTATTTTTTGTGGCGAAATACGCTATAAATTTACCTCTACCCCGCCTTTTTTTATGCCGAGACGGAGATTTGGCTCCAGCAACTAGCTCATCTTCCCGAATAGAGAGCCGAAACTTCAACAACCTGTATTTGGATCATGATGTATCAAACGATGCAACGTATGTCTCAATGACCATCATACTGACGTCACGGTGACGTCATGAAGTCTAATCGTCATTCAGC
The DNA here is from genome assembly GCA_036873755.1 of Hanleya hanleyi. Classification (NCBI taxonomy): domain Eukaryota; kingdom Metazoa; phylum Mollusca; class Polyplacophora; order Lepidopleurida; family Hanleyidae; genus Hanleya; species Hanleya hanleyi. The sequence continues at coordinate 26,722 of JAVTVY010022519.1, read as the reverse complement.
ATATTCTTTTCTCGGAATTAAAAAAAAAATTCACACTATTTTTTTCAGACTGACAGACGTTTTCTGTATGCTTTAGCTGTGTTAATATACTGTTTGTACGGTAAAAGACAGACGTATTTAACAGAAAACAAATGTTTTTGTTGCAATATAATAATTTCATGTCCTTTGTCAAATTTGTGGTAGAAATGAAATATATTTCAGTGAAGAAATGGCGAAGAACTCAAACCAATTTTAAATGTAATTTGTGTGCTGATCCACCTTAAACCCACTCTCCTACCTGGTTTTATTACAGAATTTTGTAGAAGCTGTATGCTTCTCAGCTCGATGATAGGTGTTGGGTGTTGCAGTCTGACCGGGAAAAATTCCCCCTCCTCAAAACCACAACTTACCATATCAAGAAGGGTTAACGATTTTTCCTTATCCCTCTGGGGATTTTTCAACCTGATTTTTCAGATACCCTGGCTTACTATGTTCTATCACAATCCGGATGTTTCCCAAAAATTATGGGATGTGTATAGCCTAGACACGCAGCTCTAGAACCTTCCCCTCATCATGAGTAAAATTTCCATAACCGGCTAGGTATTATGGTCGCATTCATCTCACTATAATAGTATGTTTGCTGTGTTCATTTACCTGATTATGTGACCAAAAATAACTGTGTATTGTTATTCTTGAAAACTGACAATATTTTGACCTCAAAATCCAATATGGTGTCAAATATGGCAGAAATGGCTTGAAATTACAGATTCCGCACAAGTCGCAGCATACATTCTCAAAGATGTGTACGAAAATTTACGTTTGAAACTAAGAGGTATATGAGTTAAAAAAGTGTGCATACTGGAGTAACTTAGCGTTAAATATGACATAATTGAGGAATTTTAGAACAAATAATCATAGATAAATGCAAAGTGGCGTCAACAAAAATTCTTGCATACTGAGTTTTTTAATGGGGTTTCTCTCCCTAATTTCGAATGTAACCATCATTTTTAATCTGAAGACTAAGCAAATAGATTCAACATGGGCACGATGTGTTTGGCTATGATGGAAAAGCCTTCAGTTTTGATAAATTTGCACAATCAACTAAGAATAATGCCTTTATCTATATTAGCAACATTGAAAACCTGGGTTCCCATTTTGAATTTGGCCATCATATTACGATGTTGGGAATATGCAAATAGCTTTAACATGAGCATAAGATGTTAGGTTATGCGGTAGAAATGCCAAAAATAAAATACTTCCACCACAAGAAATTGTTCAGTTTGCATGAAGTACCATATTATATTGTATACCCAGAAAAGTTTCATCATTCTCGAATAACATTCTCGAATAACAGGGCCGTGAAGTAGTGCACTCTCACAAAATCAAATTTCTTTTTATAAACATATAAAGATAAACGATAACTAGATCCAACGTGATACAGCATTCTCTCTGTTCCAATACGTAGTCGAGAACCAAATCTAGTTCTGATTATCGTTTATCTTCATATGTTTACAGAGAACAATAAGAATCGTGAGATTCAGGGCCTTGGTTTTTTTCTAAGTAGACAATATAATATTGTGCGTCATGCCTATTGAACAATTTATTGTGGGTGAAGTATTTTATTTTGGTACTTGACCTGTGAAAAAGTATGATTTTCAGAGGACCGTCATTTTGAATTCTTCCATCATATCTTAACCCTATCTGACCTGGGCTTTTTGGGACCTGTCCAGGCCTGGGGGGGGGGGCGAAATAGTCCCCCCCCCCTCCTAATTATTTTTCTTACCCCTAGAGCTAGGGAGCTGAAACTTATAAGACTATACCCTTGGGTCAAGCTCTACCCGAAAATAAAAAAATTCCAAGATCGCCGCTTTGGTGACGTCACATTGACGTCATTTTCAAAAACCGCATTTTTTTGGTCGATTTTTCGGTCAGATTTTCCGATTTTTTTATTTTTGCAATTTTTCCGCAAAAACTTTCTGAAAAATTAGTAAATATTAATGTGATGTGAAATAGAATAGTTTTTGCCCAATTTTCATCGCGAAAAAGCATCAATTTTGAAGAAATATGACAAAAACATAATTTTTCTGGTACCTCACGTGGACGCCACCTTGAATTTTCCCATGATCCTCTCTCGGGGGTTATGCAAATAGGCGCGGAGTTTCAGCTCTCCATTTTTCGTCGTTCCGGAGATAGCGCGGAAAGTTTGGTAGGGGCGCCACAATGGCTCTCCCAGGCCAGGTAGGGTTAATCTTGGCGAAAACCAAATAGACTAATAATGAGGGTAAGATCGTAGGCTATTATTAAATATCTCTCGGTTTGGAAACGTTTGCACAGTGAACTAGGAATAATGTCTTGAACTATACGAGAAACAAGAAAAAGTACAACTTTCTGATGACCATGACCAACATTTTGAATTTGACGTGAAGTTTTGACCGTAGAGATTTGTAGATAGATTCAAAACGAGCGTAAGCTGTCAGGCTATGCTTAGCTATCTTTCACTTTTGATAAATTTGCACAATGAGCTAAGAAGAATGCCTTGGGCTATAGGAGCACGATGGAAAAATTATGCTTTTCAGATGACCCTATACAACTCCCATTTTGAATTTTACCCGCATAAATTAATCTTGAAGAAAAGCGAATAGAATCAAAATCGCTGAAAGATGCTAGGCTATGCTTTAGATATCTCTCAGTTTTGAAAACTTTCCACAATGAGCTAAGAGTAATGCCTTGAATTATACGGGCAACTTGAAAAAGTATAATTTTCAGATGACTTCATTTAGCTGCCATTTTGAATTTGATCATCAAATCTTAATCTTAGGGATATGTAAATATGATTAAAGATCAAGCAATTTTGATAAATGTACACAGTGGACAAAAATAAACCCGTGTAGGTTTATTGTATCGGTGGGGAATTTAAACCGTACGACGTCGGATTTTACAGACTAGTTTTCCTAGGTATTACTGCATTTACCAGGTTTCCCCACTCCATCAGACGTCCATGATGGTCATCCATTTACATTAGATGAGTTGTTTGACCTGATTTGTCAGCACAGCTCCCGAGCTATAGTGTCTAATTTCGCTTAAGCCGGTGCAAGGGGCCGTGTGGATATTTCATATCCTCCGCAATAAAAGCACGGCTAAGATCTTTCTTGTTGCGTCATATGGTTGCTTTTTAGTCGCCAAACGTCGTCAATTTTTTTCACCTTTTGCATATCGCTCCAATGTGAATTTGAGCAATTTTCACCTCGGTTTGGACGTAATAATCTCGTGAGACCACTTATTCGATTTATATGCTTTTTCTCAAGTGTATGCTTGGACCAGTCCAACAACTTTAATCGACTCTCTCAAAATTCAGTGGATCAAGCGATCCCTCTCCTTTAACGAATTTCAGACAAATATTATGAATGAAATATTTCCTCCAATAGGAACACTGATCTGGGACTTAAATATACAGGGGACCGCAGACATGATTAAGTTTGTCAAAAACAATTTTTGGAAGGATGTTCTGTGCGCATGGCGTAGATGCCTAGATAGTCATGGTGACAAAATATGTTCATCTGAATCCGACCTAATATATAACTATGCTCGCTTTGCTGAATGGAAAGATGTACACAGGTGGTATAAAGTTGGGGTCAGATCCGTAAAGGACCTGATCAATAATAGGCAAACATTTTTAACACTAAGGGAATTCGAAGAAAAGTTCCAAATCAAGCAAAACAATTTCTTAGTATACTACGCTGTGATGCATAACATCCCAAAGGGATACATAGCTAACTCTCAACGGGAACTTCTGAAAACTGGTCAGGAAAATAAAACTCACACTAGATTAATCACAAAAATTCGTAACCAAATCTCCTCAAAATTTGTCTATAGGCTACTGGTGAAATCAGTCCAGGAAACTCCCACAAACAGTCAAACAAAATGGGAAGCAGAAATGGAAGTTCTGACCGGTATCCTAGACTGGAGCATCATCTACCAAAGTGCTTTCATTGTGACCTCTGAAACAAAATTACAATATTTTCAATACAAAATAAATCACCATATCCTTGAAACAAATGCACTCTTGTACAAATGGGGCAAGTCTCAGTCAGAGAAATGTAGCTATTGTAAAAAGGAAACGGAGTCTATATCACATCTTTTTTGGGACTGTAAGTACGCCAAAATAATATGGGCGCTCTTCGAGGTCTGGGTGGGTAAAAGAAACATCCCCAATCGAAGCACATTTGCCATCGCGAAGAAGACAGTACTCTTGGGAGATAATAAGTCTCATGTGCTTCTTAATCATATGATTATTTTGATTAAATATTGCGTTTATGCACATAGAATCAGAGGCACGTGTCCGACATGGGAGGCTATTGAAGAATCAATCAATACTACGAAAGACATCGAGATGAAAATTGCAATAAAGAATGGTAACCGTTGTGCCTTCGATAAAAAGTGGAGCCCCTTGATCGATGCACATCATTAGGTTTTTTACGGTGACAGCTGCATGTTATATACATCCAAATAAAATGGGAACAATAACAGAGGATACATATCATGAGATTTGGTTTTACTTCTTTTTTTTCACCTTTTCTTTTTTTTTTTTTTCTTCTTCTCTTTAGTCCAAAACTACAGCTTTTTATTGGGCGAAATGCTGGGAAAACTTTTCGAGAGCCCACTAGCTTTACGTCTCGCTACCATATAAAAATACTAATTTACTTGATACTTGTATTATATTGATCACAGAAAAGCAGTTTTAATTAAGGGATAGCTCCTGTTCACACTCTTGTTAAGTGACTACATTCATCCAATCTGTGTATATATGTTCGTTGATATATAATTTATAGGACAAATATAAAAAGTATAGACCGTTGTACATGTATATATAGTTTCTCATTACGCCAGTATACATTTAGGCATAATTGAGTGTTAATCTGCTTGTAAATATTACATATGCATTGTTGTATTGTCATACCAAAGAAGACCTTAATGTATTTTTTCTGTTAGCTAACTTTGTATATTGATTAATTAATCTGTACAAATTATTATTACAAAGTTTGTTGTCTGTGGTTACATTATGTAGATATGCTCTTTGGTACAATTTAATTTAGACTTACAACATGAGATGTCGAATTAGAATGCCCAGAAACCCTTGACCATGTGGGTATTGTAGGGCTTTGTAAAAACGTGGTCTGGTTATCTAGAATAAACGCCCAGTGGTTTCGTCCAAAACAGAAAAAAAAACTTTAATTGGGAGTCAAATATGGATGCGCGGTTAAATATTTGATAAATATACATTCGTTTTATCACGTTCTTTGAAAATGTGGTCAAAAAATATTAAACAAATCGCATTTTTAATCCAAAATACAGCACCTCTGACCACCAAGACACGCATTTTCAGACTCAGCTCGAAATTCTGATCTGGAAAACATGCTCAACCTTTTGGCCGACGTACGACGTACAATTGAAAGTGTTCTAACTCTTGGACTACCATGTCGTGCGTGAATATGCCAAGATAGCATATAAAATAGTTGTCGAAGTATCTGGTTTGATCAGGTTTTGAGGACTGATGTTTCAAAACTTTCTGCGATAGCAGCGAAAAGTTTATATATTTCTATACGCACCCGTCAGTTGATTCTACTCTGGATTGCTATTTCCCTATTTAATCCAAGGAAATCCGTGCACTCTGGCACTCGTGGTAGTATATTCCGACTAATCCTACAAGGCATTACACCTACTCGGATACATTGCCACTTGTCTAACAAAATGTGCACTTATTTGTGAAATTGCTCTTACTTGTTCACGGGTGTTGCGTCTACTAACAGTGAAGTAACTTCGAAAATTAATACCATTGTGAGCGGTCTATATTTCGAATGAATTCAAAGTCATTTTCAAGACAAAGAAAGGCAAACGTAGCTGCATACACGTATATAATGTGTGTACGTATATATACACAAATGCCGTTACGATAGCCTTTAGTTGTCTAGGAAATGACTTTGAATCCATTCAAAATATAGACGGTTCCCAACGGCATCAATCTTGGAAGTTACTTCACTGTTAATATTCATCCAATTCCTCGGTGGTATACATGGATTTTGGCGTTGCATATATTTGTATAATGGCTCTTAATGTATAAAATCTCCTATTTTGGGGGGAACGAGGCTTAATTGTGTAGACAATGCGCATATCTGTGGAAATTGTATCTAGATGTACAAACAGTTGCACCGAATTATGGAACTGTGCTATAAAATACACAGGCACATCCAAGAAAAGACGGACAGACTGTAATGAAGTTTTTGTGCATACAGGCAAAGCTGAAACTAATGTGAGTCATATGTGAGCTCACAATCATGACAATGGTGACATCTGAGCCTTTTCCGTAGCATCAGCCACACATGTGAGAAATTCATTTTGTGAAACATGCACAACAGAACCTGCAAAAAGTGAGTCAAGTGATGTCTGAAATTAACAGTTTTTACTTTTCCCTCGAAAGATTTTCACTTGGTCATTCAGGCCGATGAAGCAAGCTTTTGCCATATTTTATGTGGATGGTATTTGTACAAGGCATTACTGAACAGGGAATACACTAGCTTAGTACAGCACAGATTCTAGTACCGAAAATGAGTCCAGTCCCATTCAAGATTCGAACCAGCTACCTTGGGAGTAAAGCAACTAATCGCCAGCGCTATTTGTCGGCGATGTAAACCACTCGGCCAACTGGCCTCCTACAAAAATAGACGGTAGCAGACCGGTAGTCCTGAAAGCGAACATACAGTACCCCTCTGATAACGATAATGACACAGCTCACATAGCTGAAAACACTGGAAGATATATTTCTTCGTCATTTGGAAAAGTTTACTAAAAGGAATTACTTCCTCCGTAAACACAAGACCATTGACACCTTTCTCGACAACGCTTTACTAGCTATTATGGACGTAGAGTCCCTGTACATCAAAATATACCAGGTGGATGGAATAAAACCCATTCGTTATGCCATCCTGTCAACGAAACCGCCGTCAAAGCCAGTCAAATTACCAAGTTCGTCCTGGCCCATACCTACTTCGAATTTGGCAAATCCTTGCACCCAGAGACCAACGGCACTGCCGTTTACCCACAGGGTCTCGTATTACGCCAACGCATTCATGTCAGACCTAGAACAGCGATTACGCAGCCGCTACCCACAAGTCCAAGTCATGCATGTCCGTTATATTGGTGAAAATTTCATCATATGGACTTATAGGAAAGAATCTTGAGAGAAATTTCACCATGACCTAAATCAATGTCATTGCACCATCAACTTTACAGTTCTAGAGGTTATTGATCTCGACACGACTGACAAACTATATGATGACCATATCAGAACCACCTGTACAGGAAACCTACCAACCGACATAGATTCTGCCATCCGTCGAGCTTCCATCGTCGTCATACCTTCAGCTCCATAGGCCCTAGCCAGGCCTTACGATACAAAGATATTTGCTACGACAACTTCGAACGTGATCCATACCTGTCCGACTTACACAACATCATTTCTCAAATACAAACCTAGGCATGTAGATGACAACCTTCCAGTACCAACAGAAAGACCATACCACTAAAACACCTTGTCGTCTCACTTAGTCGCCAGCGCAAGCCACTCCAAAGCTTCACTAACAAACCACACCTGTGAGATCAACGCCTACAGAGAGTACCCTGACGTCAATCAAGGTATTGTCAAGAGCCAGTAATCCTCTTCTTTCTTGCAGGAAATTAGCTATGTTTATGTATACTATGATTGTCTTTTTTTTAATTTGGTGCTAATACTGTTATATGGAATATGGAAAAGGTCTTTGGATTATGAACGCTGATATTCTTTAATGGAAGACGGCTGAATTATGAATGCCGGACTAGACGCTTGTAATCCAGCTTTAACCAACCATGTGGAACTGTCACTTGCGATAAAAATAGGTGTCAACTATGCGCTCATATGATCTCAGATATCATCATAACCGTACATAATTACACCATTTTCTCCATTCGAGGCTCATTAGCCGATACATATCGCATGATGATATCACGAGCGTAGCGTAGTAGGTCTTTGCGTAATAGGTTTTATAACTTGTGTCCAATTCCGCTTAACCAAGAGCTAGGCGCCGTATGAACCCGTGTACTTCAAGATCTTCACGACGTTCATATGGACAGACACAGCTAAAGCGTGACTGTGATACATCATTCTCTAGGTAAAGACTTTATGCGCATTAAGAATACTGGTCAGCGGTACGCATTTTGTATCATTCGAACATCATGATGTTTTTGCCGGTATCATTGAAAACTATTGATCGATTGCTTCTTTCGGGAAAATAGGCTCTGTTTATGTATACTATGATTGCCTGTTGCCTTTTTTTAATTTTGTGCTACTGATGCTGTATGAATTAGGTCTTTAGATTATGGACACAGAAATTATTTAATGGACGGCGGCTGGATATTGAATAACGGCCTAGACGCTGGTATCCTCCATTTGCCCGTCCATTAAAGTCCTATATGCATATATAACGTTATTTTCTAGTGAATACATTTAATCTATCGGTCACAGAACTGTTCTTCCAAGAAGCCCTCTAAAACAATTACAAAAATAAATTGTATGGGGTTTGATATGTTCTACCTCAGTATGAAACTAGTTTTATTTATCATCTTCATAAATTCACTATTATCATTCCCTTACGAGGAAAAAAGTAACCGTCGGCGGATAAGCATACTGCAACTCTGCTGGTTTAGTGTACGGCATGAAAATCGATTGTCCCCGATTGGCTCTAAGATGATCATAACAACTTACCGTCAAATAGGTAACAAAATAACTTATATTAGTTGCTTCCGAAGCGGAAACTTTGATCATCCGAAAGTTAAGTTTACCAGATAGGCTCATATGATTGTTGCTAATTATATAGTTTCTTAAGCTGTTACCTAATTGCTTCGATCTCTCGGATTCAATATGCATTTGTATTGAAACATACAATTACTAAGCTCCAATTGTTCTATTTATAATTAAATTACTATGGTGTGTATAAATATTGCGAGATTGTATGGTTGAAGTGGCGAATTAAAGTATTGTCATTTTATTTTACGAGAAGAAATATATAAAATAGGCACCAGCAATTAATCCACACTTCTGTATTTACGATTATTACACTCTGGTACACTAAAAATCAAATCATATCACATCTGGATGTTGAAACACCACGCCGCATGATTTTTGTAATTAAAAGCCCTAAAATATGGAATGGAATTAAACTTATCGCGTTTGTCATGATTATTGAAATTATCTTTCTGACTAAACGAAAAACGAAATGATGGCGTGTTATCGCCGTGTGAAAACCTCCACACCCGATAGAACTGTTCGCTAAAAAATGAATAGATGGAGATCTTACCGATGGAGAGGTAATTATTACAGCATCCGAACCTCCGAGGAGTACTTTGGGAAGTCTTCTATCTTGCCGATGTCGACGTTTCGCATCTCCAGATGACAGCAACTATACAGTAACGTCTCGCAGGTCAAAAGGCCAACAGACGCAATTACCATTGTGACGAGAAAGTACTCTCTCTCTTTCCTTATATTACACACTCGCCTGTTGTCTTTCATGAATATGTATCAGGAGACAGCATGTGGGCAGATGTTACATTTGAGCGTTTCAGGCGTGACCGATAGACACACAGACTTGACTGTGCCGCATCTTACGTCTTACAAACACGGTCCAAGGGGATCGCGAACATCCGAATAGGATCCATGTTTGGAGCCATTACTTTACCGTAATCTCACGATAATACATCGGTAGGCGTTGTATAATTAACATAGCGGATTGTCTAGGAGCCAGTAAGATCACATCCTTCATATCGATGACTGTGACTTGGTGATTTTATGAACAACTTATATTTGATTGGATCTTTCGTAAAATTGGATCTCTACGTTTGATTAGAAGGGCTTAGACCACTAGAAGATTTACATTGGCGGCAACCTTAACGCAATTGCATCTCGTCGATTTCCTAATTCAGTTTAGACTTCTTTATTTCGGCAAGAAGTATTTCAATTAAAGTGCTACAACCTGTCATACTTTTGGCCCTTTTCTCTGCTTTGAGATTGTCTTTTTGAATTTGGTGCTAATACTGTTATATGGAATATGAAATAGGTCTTTGGATTATGGACGCGGATATTCTCTAATGGACGACGGCTGGATTATGTAACACAGACACGTCACTCTGAGCAACACTTTATAAGACACTGAGTTAAAATCAAGATCGTAGCTAAACAGAACACAACCATACTTCAAACAACTACCACTGTCCTTCAATTATTCGACGCAATAGAGGCAGGAAAAAAATCCTGAAAACAATTCACTTCTCTTGCAGAGGTTGCTCCAAAGGGTCAACGGATCAGGACTATTTTTTAGTTGTCTGATGCCAGAATACGATGTGTGCATTCAAGTGATAAGTGTAGCATGAAGTGATATTGGTCAGCCTTTCGTGTAAGGGTCACAAGAAAAGCTTTTGGGCACAACAACGAGACTAGTCGAGTGACTTTTCAGTAATACCAAGGCCTGAGAGAGAGAGAAGCTTACACGAATCGTGTTTACAATAATCGTGTTTACTCATTCTGTCCCGATTATTTGTGGTCGACTACAGGTTCCCTGTGGATCATTCAATGTAAACGCAGATTTATTTTTAATGTTCTGTGGACGTAAGTCTCTTTTGGAGGATACCGGCTGTAGTATTTGGAATGCGCTTCAAGCCTCAATGAAATTGAACTAATAAAGCTGATTTACGAATAGAGACGTTAGTTTGATATATACATGTAGCGAAGAATTTGTGCCCAACTCTTGATATGAAGGTTCAATTCCGCAATACCGCAATACCTACACTTAGAAAATTGAATAATGCAGAATCCCGTAATTGTGCCCATTCCCGGATTGCAAATACGTGTTGTCACGTGACGTTGATTTGTGGGTAAAAAGCACTTTAGTCGGAGCGACAGCCATGTTGATGTACAGAAATGCGTGACGGTCATATTTATGCTGGCGATAAAAATTCCAGTAATGGCATCCCAGCGATGGTGCTGTCCAACTACGGCAGATACAAATTTGCAGCGATATGCACGAGGTGGGAAATATTGCCCGTCTGATGACTAAATCTCAATCATGTGACTCTAAAGGAAATCTTTCCTCGGCACTTCACATTCAGACCCGAAAATACGGTGGATTCTCGGACGTAGCTTTAGTATCTCAGCTGCACTTTTAGATATCGAGCAAGGCATAGATATCGACATATCCTTTGACATTTATACAAGTATTTGGTTTTCTAATTTTTCTTTCTCGCAGTCTTCTTGTCTTGAATCGTGCCGTATTGAGACCATTGCCAATCAGTTAAATTCAACGTACCAGCATGATATGGTGCCACTATTCCTAAAAACGCGTTGAATGTATGTGGATATTGAAAATTTCAAAATGTCTTACGAAAGAACTCGATGCGAATGGACACATCCCGTACAGGCATGTATCCCCATGAGAGTGCTCGGCTCTCTATACTATAATCCCTCATCAGGACCTTATTTACCGTCCTAGTTCATTAATGGTATCGGTTCTCAAGAAAACTGATCACCGATATATTAATGTCAGAAGCCATGAAGCATTCCTTAGCTCTTCTACATACAAGGAATGTTCGTTTGTTTACATAGTTGCTTGGATTTCTCATCAACATCTATGTGAAATTTGGTAACACAATATATCAACAGCGTATAGGTATTCCTATGGGTAGGAATTCGAACTGTGCATCTCTTTTGGCTGACCTAAATCTGTTCTCTTATGGATACGGCTATCTACAGGCGCTTTCAAAATTCGAGCATTTCAAATGATATCTTTTCGGACAGTAATATTCCAGCGGGATCTGCATACCTCGCATAGTAGCATTGCTAGATCCTGTGTTAAATGTGAAGATTTTAATCAACGTCACAAAACATTGCAGCAGAAACTCCTAAAACAGGGCTATACCACCAAGCGACTCCACTCAACGTTTCGCAACTTTGGCGATATATATGGAATGCTGATGCAAAATACGCCAGCAGCGTACAAGACCTATGGCGTTACGTTTCGTAATTTGTGTCCGATTCCGCTCAATCCGGGGCTAGGTGCCATGTGAACCTATGTGTTTCAAGATCCTCATGGTGTACATATGAACAGATGTAGTCAAAGCCTCACTGAGATACATCCTACTCTAGATAACGATTTTAATGAAAACCATATGGATTAAGAATACTGACCAGCGTTGCTGATCTTTTTTGGAATATCATTATGTCTTTCTGGCCTCGTCGAAACCTTTTGACAGCTTCTGTCTTGCAGGAAACTAGCATAGGTTATCAATACTAGGATTTATCTTTTGAAGTTGGTTCTAACGCTGTTATGTGAAATAGGTCTTTGAATTATGGACGCGGAAATTATTTAATGGACGACAGCTAAATAATGAATGACAGACTATACGCTTGTATTATAAGACTTCCATCCAAAAAGCATCAGGATTTCCTTCAGATTAAAAACTTTGAAAACAGTTTTTGTTATTATAACTACCGGCAGCGTTGTGGCCTCTGGTGATGTAACAGTACGCAGGTTGCATTCGGATTTAATCTGACAGATTGTTAGGAATTTTCAGTCTAATGCTTTATTGAGATATAAGTTTATGTTTATTGTGGTTCCATGTCAGACGAAGACGGTTCACCTCCAAAAAATACAATAACATGAGTGAAGAAAGACTGTTTCATATTATATTTTATTAAATAAACTAATAGATTTAATTCGGTAATGGGAGCGCTTATTAAAGGCATTGTACCCTAATTTACAAACTGAGACTGATTACATAATTGGAGTCCATTTAAAGGAAGTAAAAATTTACCGCGTTTGTAACCCAGCTACACCATTTCAAACCCTTCAAATAATCAAAGATAATAAAATATCAATCTTATAACTGAATCGCTCAATTCAACTGCCGCTAATCAGTCAAAATATTAACTGTTCAACAACGCAATTCATGCAACAATTTGTATATATGGTAGGTGAAACTTAATTGATATATTAAGGTAAGTCGGCTGTGAGAAATGTGACAAAAAGGATGGAGGCTATGAACAACAGTAGTCTTAAAATACTGAAATATTACATCAATTCTTGAGTCAATGGAAATCTTAGAACAGACATATGATGCTTTACATTAAATTATTCTAAAATAACAAATATTAGCCATTCACGAATTGATAACTTCACACACGACAGTCTTTCTTAGCACCAACGGGATCAGTTCGAGATTTAGTCTGCCGAGTTTCTGAAAAGATCCTTTGTCTGAAGGAATTGGTAAGGCATTATCACCAAGAACGGACTGGTTTCTTCTATCTTAATACATTGTGAAGCACATCAGCATGGCTGTCGCAGTGGCTGGTTTATGGACAACCCGGTTTCGCAGAGTGCGTGCCGCATGCAACCGCGGAAGTGAGTTCACGTACATTGGATCATTTGTTTCCATTGGTTGTTTTAAATCAATCGAGAGAACGACGCCGATCGCCTTCTTGACAAACAAAATGCAAAACAAAATAAATGCAAAGTTCGAAAAATCTGACGGAAAAATCAACAAAAATGTCTTATTTGAAAATGACGTCACTGTGACTGCGGCCAACTTGATTTTTTTTTTACATTTTCTGGTTGAGCCTGATCGAAGGCTGTTGTGTGGTAAGTTTAACCCCCTAGCTCATGAGGTAAGGAAATACTTATGGGGGACCGAAATCCTCTCCCCTCAAGGCCTGGAAAGGTCCCAAAAAATCCCAGGCCAAATAGGTTTAATAAACTCAGGCTGGTAATCGAAGTATCGAACGATACTCAGTATAGAAAATTTACCTTCAATTTGAAAGAAACACGCTGTTCATTTACAGAAGGCAAATATATATAGTGAAGGAAAAAGAAAAACAAATTAATTTAGTAATAGTGAAATTATATATTTGTGGTTCAATAACTCAACGGTATAGGTCATTTAAGCTGAACCTTGCAGCACTACTTTCGGTTATAATCCCAAATCGTTTTGTAATGTGTTGGGGTTTTTTTTTTCAATCGTTTAAATTTTTGTCGATTAAAAAAACATCGAGTAGACATATGGTTTTTTTTCGAGAAAATTTGTCGATTGAAAAATGAGTAACTACAGGAAAAAACGATTAGCACAGCGAACGCGAATCAATTACAAGCGTCTGGTCTGTCATTCATAATTCATAATTACAAGCGTCTAGTCCGTCATTCATAATCCAGCCGTCGTCCATTAGAGAATATCCGCGTCCATAATCCGAAGACCTATTCCATTTTCCATATAACAGTATTAGTACAGTAACAGTACTGTTACAGTACTGTTATTAGTAACAGTCCATATTCCAAAGACCATTTAATAGTTTATTGTGAAGAAAAAAGATTCCCTTACGCCTTGGAACTTCGCAATTCGACGAAATGAACGATTCATTCTCAAACAATAATCGGAAAGGCTTCCTTAAGTACATTTTACATAACCCCGTCTACGAGAGTTAATTTCAGGAATGTATTTACTTAATCAATATCATTGGCTAGAGATGGGACACAAAACAAATACATAATTTGAGAGATTTGAATACAGGCTGAACATATACATGACCCTAGGCAAGTAATACGGAATCGACTGGAATTAGTTCTGCCTCCAAATCGCGATAATTTATTGATGATCAAGCGAACAAAGGTCATTCAGGCCAAATAGAGTAAAAACAGGCGGCAAGTAGATGTGTCGCGTATATCCCATGCAGAGTCAATTTGATAAAACTGTTAAACCGCGCACACCTCTGTATACGGAATTACTGACCTTTGTCCGAGTGATGGTCAATTCGTTATGACATCACTCTATGTAATTCATTCCCAGTACACGAAGCAACTATTATGTAGTTTTATATGGAGAGAATAACAGAGTTATTTCAAGCGTGATATACTATTAATTTCTACGAAGTAGGCTCTCATTTGCAAATTGTCCGGTAACGAGTGAGTGAGTCATGTTACGTCTACGATAATAGAAAAACGCAACAGAAAGATTCGTGAAGTCGAGTACAAAGATTTATTTACAATACAAACTAAGTTAGGTCAATTCAGCAAATGATAACAAATAAAAACCTTATTGCTGACTGTAATACCAGTGTATCTCTCAAAGTTCGTATCAACGTACGTACAGTTCGTAACGTGCAGGAATCCCGATATTTCCTCCGTCAATAACGCTCAGCTGGAGCCCAGTTTTCGTAAGTTCAATCCCAACGGTCAATCCAGCGGTCAAACACAGCCAACAGGAATAATAAAGCGGTCAAACACAGCCAACAGGAATAATCCACGTAATGTCAAATGTCCAGTTATGCACCCAATGTAAGTCGTTCGAGTCTCCCAGAACACGATATATCAAACGTATCTGAAAGCCAGTGTTCAATTCCTGCCCACAACTGATTGACACGCTAATTTATAGCGGGATTTCCAGATCATTCCATCAGGTCAACACAGTGTCATCGGTACAACATGACGTAATATTTAACCCAGATACAATTACAAGAACTAGAAATTTCCACATTAATCAACCCAGATAAACAAATGTTTTCATATTCCAGAAACGTCCATAGTAAACAACTATTTGACCGTACAGATGGCGCTGCACTCTATCCTATACTATCATACTGGGTCTTTTGATAAATGTATAGATGGCGCTGTGGTATATCTAATCGTATCATACGGGGTTTAAATCAGCCATATGTAAAATCGAATCTTCGAGAAAACACAAAACGGGTGACACACAAATCACTCAGGATATATCGGTCAGAAATACGAGAATATTCCAGATGGATGACTAACACTAAATCGGTCATGATTACTAGAAAATTCGTAAACACATTTACCACAGAACAGGAGGTCAATAAGTTCACCTATGTTCCACAATTCTATAACGATCTACAGTATCTAACTGTGATACCATGACACTCCCCCTCTTAAAAGAAGAAAGTTACAATCTTGGAACTTTCTTGACAATTCAAAACATTATTACAAAACCAAATCTATATAACAACAGCAAAAGTGTTGACAAACATATGTACATTAAATGCGAGACAAACAATCAGCGATCAAATTGTCCTTACCCTTAATGTGTTTGATTTCAATATTGTATTCTTGTAACACCAAACTCCATCTCAACAATCTTTGATTTTTGTTTTTCATCTTACTTATGAAAACAAGTGGATTGTGATCACTGAACACAGTAATTGGCAACGATGAAGAAGTAACATAAACATCATCATTACTGACATATCTCAAGAATGACATCCCTGGGCACAACATATTGGCCATGGATCCAGAAGCCGCCTATCAAATCAGGATCCAGAGCCGAGGGGGTTTCAGATGCGCAGAAAAAAAAACTCTTAGTCCTATGGATAGTCACGCGAGAAAAAAAAAGTGTGATTTTTTCACAAACTAATTGACGAGGAATTTAGATGAAAGCACTGAGCAAGGATCAGTTGTTTTTGAGGGTCAAAATAGGCTTAGAATGTATCACATGGCTTCTAGACCCCCAGGATTTCAAGATGGCCGCCATTAAATTAATGGCCGCCATCTTGGATTTATTCTCAATGCGAAAACTTGTACGAAAGGTCCATCGGACGTTTGCGCCATCTTGGATTTCAAGACGGCGGCCATCTTGGATTTCGAGATGGCGGCCATCTTGGATTTATTCTCAATGCGAAAACTTGTACGAAAGGTCCATCGGACGTTTGCGCCATCTTGGATTTCAAGACGGCGGCCATCTTGGATTTCGAGATGGCGGCCATCTTGGATTTATTCTCAACGCGAAAACTTGTACGAAAGGTCCATCGGACGTTTGCGCCATCTTGGATTTCAAGACGGCGGCCATCTTGGATTTCAAGATGGCGGCCATCTTGGATTAAGTTAATTGCGGCCATCTTGGATTTCTTTTCATACAACATACATCTGATTCTATCCCTTATTATACACAGGAAGATTTCTAGACCCGGAACCCGAAATATCTAACTTAAAGACTTGGGCGTATTTGTCCGCACTTCATTATTTCACGCTGCGAAATACATCCTTCCAGAAAGAATTTGTCAGGGGTCAAAGTGACATCAGCAATTGTTCAACAAAGGACATCAGCAATTGTCCAGCGCAAGATCTTCTCAACTGTCCATGGAATAAAATCTGCAATTAATGGCTCAATGATGACATCTGCAAATGACCAAATCAGATGATTTGCAATCATCCAAGGAAAGTCTTCTGCAATGTTCAAAGAATGACATCTGCAATTTGTCAATGGACATCTGCAACTGACCAAAGGCGATTATCCTAGGAATTTCCACAAAAATGTGACAAGCAATTCCTAAAATAAGGCGATATGCAAATGTCTAAAGAAAGACATCTTGAACAGCTGATCTTTTTCAATTCCCACTAAAGATTTCACCTGGCTTTTGATCTCTCATTAAACAAAGAGAGAAAGTAAACCAGTGTATCGGTTCACTTTCAGCATAATTTATATTGAAAAGTAAATGAAGCATCAAAAGCAGCAACATTCACATGTACAGTATTGGTTGGATACTGTTTGGCCAGAAAACAATATTCTTTTGAACTTTGCTGAACAAGGATAAGGTAGATAATCCTGTTAAATAATGACTAATTCCAGTCGAATCTTATCACGAATATTCAATCAGCAATTTATGTACCAAGTCTAAATTAGACCTGTATTCATTTCACCCTTTCATCTGGAGATATTGACAATACTGGACTGAAATATCTAGCTAGTGACCAGCACATATTACTTCCCCAAAACAGTATAGACATGCTCAAACAGGTAGGTCCATCTTTCTTACTGTGGTTCCATCAGAGAGCCTGTCAAAACTGATTTACGCACTCCCCCTTACTGTTATCAGATGGACCTGGTCTAAAAACCCATAAATCTGTATGTGTCTCCTACAGATACTGTAATTAACTTCTTCAACAAGCAGAAGGAAATGATGTTATTTATTGGTCTAATTTTGAGATATTGTGGTACATGTAGACAAGCCAGCCTTCAAGGAGGGTATAAGAGAATTATAGCCACTGATAGATACCAGTGTCTTGCGTTGGTATACAGGCTGATATTTCGTCGAGAAGATAAATATTTTCACGAGCCCGAAACCTGAGAAGTATACTCAAAAGAGTATTCCCCCTTTCCTGTGTGGTATTTCACCAGTTTATTTTCGGTACGGTTCAATAGGTCAGATTTTTCTGTGTGGTATTTCATTCCATTCGGCATGAAACTATGCAAGAATTCTCGTTATATTTATAGGAAAAATTTCCCATATTTCTCCGATATTTCCATGAAAAATCTCCTGTATTTTTTTGCTGAGGGGCACTTTGACCCCTGATTTGTACATAAATTCCACATTGAAAAAAAAATGGGATTATGAATAAACATCAAACACGTTAATATGGATTTTTTTGTTTCATTTATAAGGGGAAATTGGAGCATTTCAGATAATGCTGTTACAGGACCTAATGCCCGTCAATTTATGTACGTTTCCCGCTGGTGAAGTCAGATTGCGTACTTCTGAGATCTACTGTCCTGGATTACTGATAATTGCCTCGTTTTCTCCTCGACATAATTACTTATCACCGGGTTGATTTTCGCGTAGTTTGTGATTTTTGCTCCCTTTGTTTTTACCTCTTCCTTCAGTCCAGGCCTAGTGTTGCGTACGGATATGTGAACATAGAACATATATAATTAACCTATTATTTTGCCGAGTCATATACAAGCTGAATCCGCGCTTTGTAGTACAATTGCTAGTCCCAGGATGTTATCAATTGAAATTCCAACATTGAGATATAGAAGAAGTCTATATAGAAGGAAGACACAACGAATTGCCCGTTACTTCAAAAACCGGTAAATCACAGACAAGATGTGTAATTGGCAAAGTAATGAGCCCTGTGTCAGTTACCGGCCAAGTAGAACGTTAATGTAGAACGTTATTCTTAACAGATGTGGGTTCAACAGGGCAGAAGTTTCAATTCATACTCGGACCTCGAGTTAAGTGCCAATTAGCGGCCGCCGATGTGCAACAGATGCGTCCGTCTGTAATTGGAAACCAAGACTGGTCAACGGGGTAATTCGACCAGTTATGAACCATAATATAGTAGCGTTGTTCATTCAACACTTGAATTCTCAAACTAATAGCCGACAAGAACGCTTTAATCTGTCGTCATCATATCGATATTTTGAATGAAAATATAATTGAATAATGCCCTTCGGATGCAATGGTCACAGCTTGAAACGATTTCCAAAAACGTAAATACAGTTCAGTTGTAGGTTTTTTGTAGGTAGACAAAATCCAAATATATTGTTGGATATCGTTGGATCTGGATGTCGGACTGTATCTAACCATGACAAATTAATCATGCTTCAACAAACCTGAAGCATTTCCCACCATTTAATCACAATTCACTGCAGTGTCAAATTCATTCTGATATCAATTTCGTTATTATATAATCATGTTCCACTTGTGTTAATTTCATTTCGGTTCAAGAAACGCTTTGATAAAACTTGATAAAAAAGCAATTCGTTGTTATTTACAACCTGGCAAGAATATATTAGTTTATTCTTTTCAATGATGTAACGCAGCGAGTTCATCGCAGTAGTTATGGTAGGCTGGTTATCGTTTGTGTCGGTCGATGCCACTGGCTCAATGACTTGCTCCTTTTTGTCTCTGAAATCTTGCTTCCTTTTGCGATTTCATTAAAGCCGAAAAGGGAAGCGTATTCACCACAAGGTTATACCAACATGTGCGATTTACCAAGAAACGGCAAATTGAATTGAATTGAATTTTATTCACCAACTAATATAAATAATCATTTTATACATACAAATATATATTAGTAATAATATGACAGATAATAGACAGCTGATATATTGTTGGCGGGAATAAAGCCGGCACTATGACGTCACATCCGGTCGCGTGAAATTCGGGTCAAATGCTAAAGGACACTTCCGGTCACGTGACGGCTGAGCAAGAGTTATTTGTCCATTCATAAGACCCCAGTGACTTCCAATCTTAATCTCCCGGAAGGCACGTCATCAAACATGGTCCCTGACAATATCTCCAGCTATATGCCCAGCATACATGGCAAGTGGGGCACCCTCAGTTTCTTCGCATAGCCATACAGCGAGAGAAGGGAAATCCGTCCCTGGATTCGAACCCGTACTGTGCGCTTCAGAAGGGGAAAATTCATCTACTACGCCACGAGTCGGCTCATACTAGGCAAGATTGAAAATGCCCTAATATACCTACCAGGGGGCAGATCTGTATACGGCTATGATGTAGGCCCATTCCAGCGCATTGGACAATGTTTGACCTAATGGGAAATCCACTCATGGATATTTGCGGCATGAGATGTGGCCGCTTGTTTTCTTCATCTCAAACTGTGGAACACGATGGAGGTGAGGCGGGGGGCGGGTCTTGATGCCATGCACTGATTTTTTTAAAGTGCTGGGCAAGTAGCGCTGTGGTAAACGTTTTGGGTCTAGGTGAACTCATAGTGGTCCGATTGGGTCCTGTGATATGTCATCGTGAATCATTCGTAGGGGAGCGTCCAACTGGATGGTTCTGTGGTTGAACTGGCGTCCTTTTGAGCATGCCCCGTGGAAAAAGGGCATATGAGTGGAGTATTTTGAAGGTCTCTTGGGGTAGCGTCGGTCGGACTGGACTGGTGTCTAGTCCAGTTTCATCATTCTGCGTATGCGCAGTCTGGCCGCATTAAGTAAAATGGTCATTCTTGTGGGCGTGGGAGTCTGTTGAGTAATTGAGGGACCATTCGTGGACCGAATGCATCGTGGTGCAGACCACGACTTCAGGGAAGTCCACGTCATCTGTGACATTATTGGTGACGTCAAGAGTAAGAGTAGTAGCGAAAGTGGGCATTTTGGAAGGTGTTGGGGTAGAGATGAATCATCCGTGGTCCGAGGGTGCAGTCCACAGTAGACCCCTGGTGGTTGCTGGTAATAGACCCTTGGTATAGCCCTTCCGTGTTTCTGAGATGCCAAACCATCCAGAAAACCCATATAAAAGTATACATTTTCTTTATGGGAATGCTCATACCATTAATTCAACATACACGCCAGTTATGCAAATTCAGCCCGGGATAAATTTTCGTCCCTCGGAATGTACTTCATATTTTCTGGGAAATCTATTGAAATGATCTTCGCGGCCCGACTCGCCATTTCGCTCAACCGAGCCACCCATCCGCATATGTCATTTTGAAGGAATGGTAGTAGTGATGTAGGTGTTACGCCATAGGATGTTGCAGTAGAATAAATAGGGAAAATATCATGGAGTAATACAAAATGCGAAGTGTTTTCTTATTCACGGACCGTTTCATGTAATTTATTATTCCTGTGGGTTCTAGCAACTTTTTTTGCAGATGTAATCAATAATCAAATAAATCCAAGATGGCCGCGATAATGACGTCACGATGATGGTATTTCTCTAGTACGTCGATTTTTCCGCCAACCCCCTTACCCCCATAGAATAGGAGAGTACAGAATTTTCCATGTATATATTTACCGGATGACCACGTGGTCCGCCATAGATAAAAAAGTTATCGTTTCCAAAAAGGAACAAAATCAATTTCTAGGCCAAAAAGAACCTTTTACAGGCTTTTCTCAATAAAATTGACATCCAAAATATAATTAATTTTCCATCGCGCCTGTTCAACGGTAATCGAGGTTTATGATATTCAAATATCAAACTCAAATCATAAAATTCAAAATTCACATTTTTATTTTTAAAAAAATTGCGCAGAAAACTGACCACTGTGGTTGAAAAATTATCGATGATTTTGGCCGCCATTTTGTTGTCACCATTGCGTTAATTACAATGAGAAGAACATTATCTTCAATAGTGAAATTGATTTCTCCGCTCCTTATCTTCATCAATATTTTGGTTCGCCGATTACAAGAGCAATTTTCTCCAACGTTCCAAAACGACGTGGGCAAGGGACGTCCAGCCCCCTTTCCTCCACTGACGATTATAGAGTAGAATAGTTCGAAGCTGGGTTCAAGAACCGGCCATGTAGTTTATTTGCCACAATCACACTTCTTCCGACTCGTTCTTCCCATCAGGCTACGCAATCGGTTCTCCGTGAAAGGCGCCTCGTCGTAGACGATCAGCACCGTAGACTCCCACCAATACGTTTCAAGTCATGCAATAATCACTTTCACCGGTGATGAACCACAGTTTGTTACGATACCACATCCCTTTATACAAAGGATCGAGCGATACCATTTCATCGGCTACAATATGGCGATCTTCTTCTTGTACAGGAGCCTTCAAGCGACGACGGGTATTCTGATCTTGTCCAGGAGCCTTCAAGCGACGACGGGTATTCTGATTAGGTCTCTTCTTCCTCTTCTTTTTTTTCTCCTCTCCGCAATCGCCGACACGGTACTCCGAGCCGGTAATGGCTATAGCTGTGTCGATGGCCTTCTTCTTCTCGCAAAGCGTCTCTACGTTAGTGATGGTGTTTTCCATGGTAAATACTCCTCACAGCGTCTGGTTAGTTTTTTTCTCGGTCGAGTTGAAGTTCCGAGTGAAGAAACCGTCGTCAAACAACCGATATTTATACTGTTAAAAACAAGGGAGCAATAAATGAGTCAAATGGGGAGCAGAAACATGAACGTGGAATATATCTTTTACTTCATAGTTAATATTAAACACCGTATAAACAATAAACCTAACAGACGTTACAAAATTATCAACGTGTTTCTCCTATCGGCAACATGACTGTAGATGACGGTGTCGACGAATCTAAGTGTTTAAATAACAGCGAAGGGGGAGCAGGGGAGAACTAACAGCGAAGTGAACAGGGGAGAAGTTCTCCGCTTATTAAATATATATAAATTGAGCGTTATCGTATTAAATTGACCATTTGAAAGAGTGATTTCGCACAATGAACATCTCAGCGTTCATAAAGCCTGTTTCAAGAAATAGGCCGTTGTTCGACATTTTCTACAGATGTAAAAGGTATCTAGGAAATGAAGAAGAGATTGCGAGAAAGACTTTTCCGGAGACTGACGAAAAAGAAGAAGATTTCGATCCGCACGTCGGTAACAAAGATGTGTGGTTCTATAAGAACTCTCTTATCACTCCGGTATTTTTGTCAAGAATATCAAGCGTTTGTGCTGCATTACACCACGGCGAATGGCCGTTGGAAAAACTGAAAGCAGAATTCGATTCGTACAGAGTGGCAGGTGAGTTTTGGACCGAATGTCTCGCCAATTTCATGTACAGAGAGTTTGTCTGCATGAAAGATCATCCAACCAAGAAAGCGCGGAGAGACGATAGTACATCGACGAACTGGATGCATGGCGAGATCGTTCCTAAAGGTTATCCGTTGATACAACTGACAAAGGAATTCGACGATGAGAAGATTCGCGGAATACGAATCTATCCTTCTAAAGGCAAACTGTTCGATTTCACCAGGCAATTTATGAATCCCGAGGAGTCGGTATCAGTTGTTATACTGATCGCAGAACAACCGAACAGGTACTCGTTGAAAGGGATAGTTTCTGCTGCCAGAGGATGGAAAGATGACGACAAGAACCACACTACTGCGAGTAAAAAATACTCCGACAAGTGGAAACGAAGGAATCGAGCGGTAAAGAATGTGTACGAATCGTTGAGAGTTCACGGACACATGAATGACGAGACGGCCAACTGTTTTGAGCGGGTTCAACAGAACGACGATCTAACCGGTTGGACGGAACAGGGAGTAATGGTGTTGAACGTGAACATGACGACGAGAATCGACGAACCGGGATCTCATTTGATCGAAGGGAAATGTCCGATACTCTGGGAAGAGTGTTTGCGCGACGCGTTGACTAAACTGTTGTCCTCTCGCGCCCACAACGGTATCGCCGTGTCCGCATGGGGCGAACAAGCTGGCCGACTAGCCGATCGTTTAGGAGGCCGGGATTTTGTCGTATTTAACCATCCTCATCCCAATTCTTTTACGAAATCAGCGCTCGGTGGTACTGGGGGAAGAAACTACCATGAACATCCGTTCATCAAGAAGGACGTCTTCACCGAGGTCAACGACTACCTAGTTCAACGGTGTGGGAAACGACCTGTAGAATGGGGGAGAGTGTGCGGTGGGAAGATGACTATGCCGTGAAAGCTGAGAGAAAATTCAATCACAACAGACAATGGTTCACCTCCGAAGAGAAAGAATTCTTCGTGAAATTATTGTCGGCACCACAAACTACGAAATATTACGAAGTGGGTACAGATTATTTCAGAAGGTGGAACGAAAGAAGCGCCGTCGGGAGGAGTGGTGAAGACGCGATATGCATGATTGATAGTGGCGACTACACGTACAGTTCACAATCGTCGAAGAAACCGTTACCGTATTGGCTCATCGGGGATTGCATCGTTTGTAACGAAGTACCGTCGAGAATTACTCGAGCATTAACGTACATGACAATGGGCCATCCGATGAGCGAAGTAGCTATACTCGATCAAGCCGCGTTGATGTTGACGTGGTTGAAGTGGTTGAAAGAGAAAGAACAGGGAGGAAGAGAAGAACCCGTTGGTGAAGACGAAGACGATGACGTTGAAATGGAAGAAAGGAGAGTGGAAGTGGACTATGCGGAGAAAATAACTCCTACCGATATGTATTACCATTTTCACGTGAACAAGTGTGATTTGGGTACGTTAAAGCCGAGCGCTGCCGATCGCGATTTCGTGAAACACGCTTCCTACTGTCGTCACCTGTTGACCACGAACGTAACGTACAGAGACTACATCGAACTCAACAAGAAGTATAGGTTAATCGCTCTAGATTTGAGGAGAGGTGACAATAATGACCACGACACCAATCCGAAAAGAAAGAACCACGAGACTGATGATACGGACAAGGGTGAAGATGTTAGTACACCCGCTACTTCGTTGCAAGTGAGTACAAACGATCCGTTGGCCGTGTACGATTGCTGCAATTCGTTTAAATTGAAAACCACGTCGAGGTACGAAATGTCTAAGGCGCTGATATCGGACAGAGAAGCGTCGACGTTTGTCACTCGGTTGGAGATCACAGAAGGAAAGAATAACAAATTGATGAATATGAGTAGTTCGACGAGTATGAAGTATCTGTACGACTGGAACCGTAAGAACGACATTAAATTTCTCGAAGGACAAAACGCTCTCGAACAGGCCAGTACGAACAGATTCTGTCGCGACCGCATCATGCCGTGGATACATTTTGTCTATGGACTACAACAAGTCGACTCGTCGGCGGCTACTAATGGAATCTGGGAACACGATTACGCTTCTGGTCATGTACTCCACGAGAAACCGTTATTGAGCGCATTCGTTCTCCGAGAGGACAAGTGCATTATATGCGACCTGAAGATCATTTCAGAGGATATATTTTCCGACATGGAGACGACTATTTTACACGACGTGGACAGTTGTCGACATTCTATGACGGATGCTCTTTTCGACAAGCTGCGAGAGAAGACTATCGATAAGTTACCCGTAGCCTTTCAGCGTTTGTTCACGGTGGACATAGTGAGACGGCACATGGACAGATATAATTGCAATGGCCCGTTGTGCCACTATAATCGTTACGTGTATGTGGATTTTTTCAAATGGTTCTGTCATACTCAACGACTCCAGTTGACTCAATTAGTCGACGGGACTTTCGCTCGAGTGTACGGATCGACATTATCTACTCGACGCGCGTCGCCCTGCCCGAAACTATTACTGGCATTATTTGTTTACAAGATTGGAGAGCACATGATAACAGAGATCGGTTCGAATTGCTCGGACTGGTTCTTCAAGTGTATGATCCTTCACGGACTGTACTATTCTAAGTATCGGTGCATTTGGTGAACGAAAAGGACACGATGGAAGCAGGTACCTACTCCGACGAAGCATTTGTCTCCGATGAACCGATCTACTCTGACGATGAACTGGAAGAAGCGGTATCTTCGGTAACGGGAAGGAGAATATATCCAGCATCGCGAGGCGATATGTCATTGGAACAAGCGGTGAGTGCCGTGTATACGGCATGGTTACACGATCACATACTCACTGGTCTCGTGTCGCACGACGTGGACAGACGTGCATTGGCCGTGTTCACTCGAAGTTTGTGGACTCATTATTCTGAGAAGAGGGAATGGGAAGAGCTGACAAAGAAGGTATTCGCGGTTTACGAGACTCGTCATGGAAGCCGCGACGACTGGTGGAATACGATCGATTTCGTGAATCTCGTACCGGATAAAATGTGGTGGACGATTATCCGCTTGTTCATTTTCTCTCATTGGTTGGCATCTCACGAAGGCGAGTTCATCGATATGGTTTCTACACACACGAAAACCGTGGTCGCCCTTTTCTGGTTTCAAGTTTCCGAAGATGGACTCAACGCGACGAACACCGCGTTCAAGGATACGTTTCTGCAATCTCAACCGTTGGAACGCTACAGAGGATTGGTGAAAAGTTATCTGAAATACAGATGCACGTCGACGCCGAAAAGTCCGTGGGGTGAGATCAAAGAAACGTCGCGCGACCCGCATTTACCCGAACAATTGATGGACAACCCGAAGATATTTTACACTGGCGTGTACTTGTATTCTGTGTGTAGATTGTTAACACCGATTGAGTACATTCTCGACGCCGAGCCTGGACAAGATC